>VYZV01010770.1:1424-62605 GCA_013401275.1 Pandion haliaetus
GCCTCCAGAGGCTGAGGACTTGTGTTTTTCTCCCAGTCGCCTTGTCAATGCCTCCTTCCCTAGACTGGGATCCCAACTGCTTGGCTTCCCTACCCTCTAATTCCAAAATACTGGCCCTATTATACCAGCATTGGAGCAGCCAGGTAACAATGTGCTCACCTGGGTGGTGGCCAAAATCTTTTCTCACATCACACAACTCACTCAGGGATAGGGATTGGGTGATTATTTCAGGTTGTGCCTCTTTCTCCTGTTCTTGTGATGACCCTGGTTCACTTTCATCCCTCACTAAGCGAACTGATTTCTTTGTGTACTTCTTCTTCAGTATAGGGGTGACTGATACTGGCACAGGTTGGTTCTCTGGTTCAGCTGCAGTGCCTGTTGCTGGAGTTGGGATAGCCACATAGCCACGGTACCTGTCACCAGGGTTGGGGTAACCACGGTGCCTGTCACTCTGGTTTCCCTCCTTTCCCCCTGAGGGTGTTGCCTAATATCAAGCAGTATTTGGTAGATACTGGCCAGGGCCCAGCACAATGTGCTAAGTTGTGCCTCTCTGGAATAGCCACAGCATTTTCCTTTCAAAAATTCTACCACTTCATGAGGTAGTTCAGGAGTGAATTTCCAAGCCACTGGAGGTGAGAAGTTCTCTAGATACCTGTCTATATTCTCCCACATGCCATGCCACCCCTGACTATCCAGCCTTGGGGCAGATCTCTGGGTAGTATTCTTAAGAAACTTTTTTGTAGCCCTAGATAAGACCTGAAAAACATCCAGGAGACACAGCACGCTGGCTTGTGCATCCCAAGGGTATTGAAAATTGTCAAAAGCTGTCGTAAGTAGCCAGAAAGAGAAAAGGGAGGTGAATGAACAGGGGGAAGAATCCCCCCTGACTTTCCCATAAATTGGGTGCGATTACCAATAAATTCCAACAGAAGGCGCCCGAAGTATGGAAATTATATTACTGCAGCATACAGATACCAGCTTAACCTCATGACCAGTGATATAATCATTTCATAAGTCAACATTACCCTGTGTAGCAAAATGATAATCCTGATCCCTCTCCCAGAGGTGATAAACATAACTGCAGGGAATACTCAGAGCATATAAGAACTTACACAATGCCTCCATGTGAACAAATGAACAAACATTGTGACTAGAGACTATTTAATTAATATAAGAAATGCATACAATGAATTCATTTTAACACGCTCTGGTCATATCTGTCGTTATCTGAACACTTCATGCCCCATGTTGGGTGCCAAAAAGGACTGCTGTGGTTTCAGCCCAGCTGGTAACAAAGCACCATGCAGCCGCTCACTCACTCCTCCCTGCCCCCCCTCCAGTGGGATGGGGAGGAGAATCAGAAAGGAGAACAGAAAAAAAACCCCAGAACCTCATGGATTGAGATAAGGACAGTTTACTGGGACAACACCAGGAGAGAAGTTACAACAACAACAACGGTACTAATAAAAGAATATACAAAACGGGTGATGCACAGTGAAACTGCTTGCCACCCAGAACCCAACACTCTGCCACTCCCCCCACCAGAGCAGAGAGCTCCCCCCAGCCCGCTCCCCATCTATATACTGAGCATGATGTCACACGGTACAGAATAGATCCTTGGCTAGTTCAGGCCAGCTGTCCTGGCTGTGCCCCCTCCCAGGTTCCTGTGAAAATTAACTGTATCCCGACAGAACTCAGGACACAAAGTCTAGAAATGGAAGGCATGGAAATTCAAACTAGAAGTGCTTTATGAAAGTAAATGTGTAGTATCATTGGCCTCTAATAGGAGATTGAATTTGAGAGCCAGAGAGACAATTTCTAAGTCTGTGCTTATGTAATGCATGTTTTTGACAGTCAAGCCACCTTTTATCATCCCTGGTACACATTTCAGCAGTTAGTTTTGCTTCAGAATCTTGGGGGGGGGGGATGTGTCAAGTCCCCTGTGCCCAGGGAGGCAGTGGTCCTTCCACTGGAAAAGTTTTAGAAGTTGTTTATATACAAGTTAAAGCCAACAAACAAGAGGAACTGGAGCTCCACTCTCATTCTGAGAGTTGTAGTATCATATCATAACCAAAGAGCCCAGTACAGCCTAGGATCTGTGTGGCTGGGAGGAGCCAGCAGGGGACACAAGTGTTCTGGTGGATAACAAGACGAACATGAGTCAGCGGTAAGTTGCTGCAGCAACAAAGGCCAGTTGGATCCTGTGCTGCATCCTCAGAAGCTAGCAGAGATAAAGACGTTGTCATCATACTCTACTCATTGCTTGTCAGGCCACATCTGGAGTACAGTGTCCACTTCTGGTACCCACAGCTCAAGAAAGACGCAGACAGACTGGAGAGGGTCCAAAGGAGGGCCACAAAGATGATCAATGGGCTGGAGAACCTGCCCTCTGAGAAAAGACTGAAGAAGTTCAGTCTTTTCTCCCTGGAGAAGAGAAGGCTCAGGAGGGATCTCATCACAGTATTCCAGTACTTAAAGGGCAGCTACAAAGAAGAGGGAGGCTCTCTCTTCACAAGAAGCCACGTAGAGAAGACAGGGGCAACAGGTACAAGTTGCACCAGGAGAGGTTTCACCTCAACATAGGAAATACATTTTTCACAGTGAGAACAATCATGCACTGGAACAACCTCCCCAGGGACATGCTAAAGTCCCCGTCGCTGGAGGTTTTCATGATGTGATTGGACAGGGTGCTAGATAGTCTTATCTAGGTTCCCTTTCCCACAGAAGGCTGTCCCAGATGATCTTTTGAGGTCCTTTTCAACCTGGGCTGTTGTATGATTCTATGATAATAAACGACAGGAACAATTTATAAAGTGTCATGACAGACTCCCTATTCACGGAAATGTTATTACGGGTAGGATGTTGTTCTGAATCATTCACTCACATTTATAGACAGCTCTTGCACTGGAATGGAGAGTTGATTTGAGGTCTCAGTGCATATTAGGCAGAGAGATGAATGACATGAACATAATAAGATATAGTCTTTACCTTAGGATCCATGGTTCACTGATCACCTGAATGCAACCTTTTTCATTAGTAATGGTTATAATGATTATACTAGTGACACTTGCTTTCTCATATAACAATTAGAGGTTCCCACTCTAATTAATTAAACTGTCATATCTGTCAACAAGTAAAATAAGACAAGTCTCATTTGATGCCTTTCAAGTGTAAACAATATAAAAATCACACAACCTTAGAACAGTTTTAGTTGTACAGGACCTCTGAAGCTCATCTGGTCTACCACCATGTTCAAAGCACTGCCAGCTTGACAGTTTGGTTAGGATGCTCAGCACCTTGTCCAGTTTTTCATATCTCCAAACTATCACCTCACTAGTTAATCTGCTTCAGTGCTTAACAAACCTCACTGTAAAAATTATTTTTCTTTATATCTAGTCAGGGTTGCAATCTGTGGCCCTGACTTCATGTCCATGTTGTAAAAGAGTCCATACCTGCCTTTCGCCTTTCTGACATAGTGGCCCTTTTCTAGGCTTACTCCAGTTTGTTAATGTCTTTCTTGTACTAGGGACTCCAAAACTGGACACAGAGTCCAGGCACCGTTTCAGAAGTTTTGAAAAAGTGGATATAATCACTATTCTCAGTACTTGCACTATGTAGTGGATAATGCAGTGCAGTACATGGTTAGCCCTCACTGTTGCAAGGCGGTGATATTGACTGATAGGCAACTTGTTGTCTACCCTTAAGTGCTTTTTGTTAGAGCTGCTCCCTAGGCAATTGCTCTCTCCCAGATCTTTTCTGTCAAATCCTTTCTTCAGCTTTTTGAGATTCATCTGAACAGCAGCCTTATTATCCAACATATTGACTGCTCCCTGCAATTTGGTGTCAACCCCAAACTTGCTGACGGTGTGTTCCTTTCCATATAATTACAAACCAACAAATCACACCCCTATCATATTGTCTGGTAGAGCCAATATACTAGTTTCCCAGGTCATGAAAAGCAAAAGATTGTTCTGAAGGCATGCTTCACGAGGGACTAGGGTAGGAGTTGAGTGACTACGAGGAAGGAAGACCTGAATTGAAATAGAAAAATAACAACATTTTATATAAAAGCAGACAATGACAGCTGCTCTGGTCAGCAATTACTCGACACTTAACATGGACAGAAACAGTCAATGTGCACACAAATACCTTTCTGATCTGGCAGTATTTCCACCCATTCGCATCTTACCCTAGGTACCCAGAAATGTTGAAATAAACATGCTTTAATGTTAGTGCACGTGATAATCTTTTAATCTTTACCCAATACTGGGTAAAAGTATCAAGTACAGAAGTATCCTTGTCTCCTTCTTTGACTTTTACACTATAGGATTGATGTAAAGAAGCCACAGCATGAACAGGAACTTGGCCCAAGACTTTTTTTACCCCCATGGAAAAATCAATAAGCAAGATTCCACCTTGGTTACAACAGTGTCAATCTGGAGACACTTCAGTAGCCAGTTCAGTTTATTTGCATTGCTGGAGATTAAGAACAAGTCTTACTACAACTGGATGCGTCAATCATTAGCAGAGAGCCTTTGTACTTGGCGTTCACATTGACTGCAGATTTCACATGTAAGGAGCAATACATACAAAACTCATTTCAGAGTATTTCATCTCTTCCAGTACAAGAAGTAAGAGGAAATAAAAATGGAACAGAAGCAAACATCCTCCTTCTTGGAAGAATGTACACTTGACAGATGTGCTGTTTTATCTGGTCACTATTTGAATTTTATAATACATGTGATGTTGAGTCACCTTGTCCTATCAGGAAATAGGAGAGCTATAAATTACCCTCCAGTGAAGAACCCCAGACACTTCCACAACCACCTGAAGAAGAACGGAAGAAACTTCTGATCTTCCTGAAAACAAAAGGTAGGATTTATACTGACTTGTTTGCTTAACATATTGCAATTTGTTTCATGTATTAAAATGCAACCTATTTTAGAAGACTTAGGACTTAGAATTTAGGACCGTCACAGAAAGAGGATTTTATTCAGTGAAAAATAAGGATTACATAGGCAACAGTGTAACACAAGCTGAAAAAAAGGGAGAGAAAATTGATGAACAATCAAAACCGGATGAAAAGTTGCCTGTACGCAAGAAAGCAGTATCTTGGCAGATTATATGTACATAGGGAAAGAGACAGAGACAGACTGAACATATTGAATTGGATATATATTCAGTTCAGTATATTCATTGCTATATGTAGCTATCGCCACTTATCTGCAGAGTGAGGAAATTACAACCTTGTGCAACTTGCCACTCTTGTGCAAAGTGGCTGCTAAGTAGGACTTTGTGCAACAATGCTGTAAAAATGAAATGACAGCCTGTATTATTCCATTTCAGGTCTTTTTCAAGGATAATAAAAAACAATGGGGGATGTTCTTTTCTAATAGATATTCAATTGTATGAATATTTTAGGAGACAACTTTTTGTTTTAGGAGGAGAGATGGGAAAAACATATTCACACAAGTTTGCTAAACTCATACAAACTAGGGATGCTAAAGCACCATCTTTCAGTGGCAGATCCCTGTACACAGATGGAGTTGCAGGAAAGTCAGTAAGACTTGGCACAAGTCCTGATTTATGTTTGATTGAGGGGGAACAGGGGAGGGGGACAGAGAGACTGATTTTAGGACCAGTGCCTAGAAATTAATGCAGAGCAATTAAATTTACATCTCATAAACCATAAGCATTTGGCTGAAATCAGTGGGATTGCCAAAAGTATGTTAATATCTTGGAGCAGGAAACCCACTGGGTCTTAAAAAGCATTCCAATGGCATTTTGAAAATTGTATCATGTATTAAATTACCAATTACATTTAATTGTAAGTTAATTCATAGAAAATATTACAGTGAATGAATACTTTACCCATGTCTTCAAGTTAGCTTCTGCAGTTTGGTTTGCAAAACAGAAAGCTTCACAATTTCAATGAAGCTTTAGTTTTCCTTTGAAACACAGAATTTGTTTTTACATGGTTTAGATGCAAAAAGGGTTGTTTTCCATTTGCATATCATCACATTTTGCACTCAAAAGACATATTTTTACTTGTAACTTGAGTACAGCTAAAAATAACCCCCATCTCTATTTATTTTCTAGTTAGAAATTAAGTGAAAAGAATAATTTTTCATGTTATTGAGAGTACAATCTTTTATTGCTAAACACCTACATCATATACACTGCAAAGTTTTGTAACGGCTCTGAGAAATAAGTGGTAGAAAAGTTAGTAAGAAAAAACTTCTGTGATCCTAAAGCACTTCAAGGAGGCATAGGTGATGTCAAAATTAAACATAAATGACATAAGGCAATACCAAGAACAGGAAATCAATGACTTATACTGTTAATTACCGGTATGTTTTTCCCCCAGATCAACTAGATCTTTCCTCAACTACAAGTGCTTGGAATAAGCCATCCTATTTTGAAGGCTGTGAGAGTTTTATTGTACAGATGTGGCGAGTCTGTCCAGTTTTTTGGTCTCTGAGCTACTGCTGCCCATAGTCACAGTCCACTTCAACAGGATTTGCTCTTTAGCAGAGCTGGAGCAGCATCCCTGCCTACAGGCTGGGGACTCTGGGTCACCTCCAGTGCAACATAAACAAGCTGGTGAGGAAAATGGGCCTTGCTGTGCCATTTAGAGAAGGGTAGATTTTCTTACCCACATGTTCTCCACGAGCCAGAGCACCTTGTGTTTTATATAAACTGCTTGCCTCGAGGTAAAGCGGCTTTGCTGAATATGAAAAGATCAGCAAACCCTATTGGCCTTTCCCCAAGAATAAATTAAAAGTAAAACTAGCAGCCCCTCAAAACAAAATAAGAAGTTAAGCTAATAATATATCTCTGTGGTAACATGCCCATAAATTTCCTTGGAGTGGGAGGCTGGGAAAAATGCCAAAATAAGTAAATTCCTTTCTAGTCACCTGCTTGCCTGCCCAAGGTAGCTAAGCAGAAACAAGGTGAATATAAGCCCTATGACTGATTGCAGTCAGACACCTGAACTTTGAAGAGACCTATATTACCTCCTGGATCACTGTAGTGGGATGGTATGGCACTTTGTGTCCCCTAAGCAAGTAGAGTTTTGGAGTCCAGGGTCTGGTGGTTGCTTCTTCAGTTAGAGAAAGCTCTCTTTTCTGTTGCCATTCCACACCACCTGTAATAAAATCAAGAGTTGTCTTAAAAAAAAAAAAAAAAAAAAAAAANGTCTTTCCCAGGAAGCCAGTGCTGCTCTGTTTCTGGTCCAGCCGGTTCTGCCCCAGCTTGTGTGCAAGGGTTCGCAGTGTTGGTCATTCAATAAGGGCTTTGAATCCTGACTCAGACACTTAAATGTAGAGGTCTGCACTTGGGCTGAGTGTCTAATTCAACTTTCAACCAACACAGTCCAGTCAAAGCAGGCAATGGGGGGGTAGGGGAAGTTTCAGACTAATGCAGACACAGAAACAAGCTAACAGCAGCATCCCACCCCAGCCATTCCACAGTGTGGCAATAAGCAGGTTTCCTACAGGAAGGGAAGTACAAATGTCCTCCTGTACTGTGAATTCAGGTGAAGTCATTTGGCCAGGATTACAGCAGGAAGTATGAGATGTACAAAGCAGTTGATTCATAGAAATTTGGAAATGCAGAGGGGGTATGAATTTTATTTTTTTTTTACTTCTAAATATGGGAGGAGGAGAGGAGGAAAGAAAGCAAACATTACCTTGCTATTTGAGAAAAAGCCAGGAAATACACAAAAGAAAGATGAATTATGTATTCAGAAAAATGAAAGCTCTGTAAAAAATAAATTAAATCCTCATTCTCCCCTTTTCAGAGATGATTCTGCCAGTGGTGTTCCTGTGTCTAATAGCTGTGCTACCTCCATCCACTGGAAAGGTAGGATCCACACTTTGTACTCAGAAAATCTGGATGGGACACATGGCACTTCGGGTCTGACTGAATATGGCTTTTCCTATCCTCACCGATCATGTGCAGAAAGAGTCTGATTAGATATCTAGGATCTGGAAAGCATTTATCCTTGAAGTCTGTTTAATTTTAAAACAGTGGACTGGTTCCACATTTGCACACTAAGCCATCTATAGACTCAGTGTTACTTATGATTTGGGTCTGAGAGAACTATATTTTCCAGAAGTTACCATACACAGGTCCAGTAATCTGGATCTCCCAAAGATCCAGCCCTCTTCCTCTTACTTCCCCACAGTTATACGGGCAGCAGTTACCTCAGTCTCCCTTTTTTGTCCTATGGGTCTTGAGCTATGTGTCTCTGCCTTTGCTCACAGTCCCATTCTCTCAACATGTATCACTGATTTCCCTCAAACAGCTAAACGAATTAACATACTCAATGCACACTTCGAGTGGTTCCTCCCAACCCATACTTAGTCTGATGTTTTAAGTTTGCTGCTTCTGCTTCAGAAACACTAATGTGACTGAAGGCTTGACTACACTTCCCCCTAATTCTTCAATTTCTGCTCTCCATGCTGCAGTCTAGAAGACTAGTGAGAATGTTTGTAAAGAGGAAGCTGAGTTCTTCACATGGCTATTTTGTAATTACAAAACACATGAAAAGTTTGAGAACTGCTATCAGTTATAGCAGGAGTGGAAGAAAATCTATGGTATGAAAAACAGAGGTACAATTTTTTGTTCAGTGGGATGTCCTGATGAATTACCACAAGAGGTCTGTGACGATCCTGTGATTAAACAGGTTCCTTCAATAAAAAAACATGCATAGGCATGTTTAAAATGTTGGAGAAGGGGAACACATCATAAGCACATTCATGTCTTCAGCTGATTTTTAGATCCTGTTTCCTCAAAACCTCATGAAGGAAATTATAATAATAGTAAAATAAGTCTTATCCAGTTGCCTAAATTTAAGAGTCTACAGGCATATGAGGCGTTCCAGGATATCTCAGCCATCCACAGAGGGTTGGCAGGTATGACACAGGAACCAGTGTAATTACTGCTAACTCTACACTGTGGAACCGCTGAAAGTGTTACTCCACATCGAAGCACCCTTAGAGATATTTAGGAGACAAAGCGTATCACAGTACCTCCCCCATCACAAGGATCATCTTCTCCTTGGCTGATATTAGTATTTTCATATTTCAATCTTTCCTAGACAGGATACAGGATCTAGTTACATTCAAATAAAAAAGAAATATAACATGTTCTTTCAATTTAGGAACCTGAAGTTTTCGATGCTCTGTCAACTAGCAAAGCAAGTCAGCAAAAGCTGATTGTTGACAAACATAATAGCCTCAGGAGAGGAGTGAAACCAACTGCCAGCAACATGAAGAAGATGGTAAGTTGTGTGATATAACTCTATTTTTAATGAGTAATGGACTGTATGAGAGATACAGGACTGTATGCAAGGTCACGTTATTTTATTTACCCACAAATTCACTCTCCAGACCATTCCTAAGGATTGAGCATTGCCAACACCAAGAGAAACATAAAGCTGGGCAGGTGGAAAAAAAAAGTATGGAAAATTTTGTGGTGTATGAACAATAATGTCTCTTTCTTTTAGAAGAAAAAGAAAAGGAAAAGGAGGAGCCATGGCATTTTCCATTTCTTTCTGATGTATTCTTCATCAGTCTTCCCAGTTTCTATTCTCCTGGGTGCACAGTAACTTTGTTCCTACTCCCCTTACCCCCAAAAGGGGGAAGAAAAGGATTTTGTATATGATTTTCTCTGATCTGAAGTGTAATTTCCAAATGTTGTTCCTTCATGAGGGGTCATTAATTGGTACATGTCTGAAAGACTAAGATTTTCTTTTTTCATTAAGGAATGGTGTCCTCCAGCTGCGCAGAATGCCCAAGAATGGGCCAATCAATGTACTTTAAGCCACAGTCCTGGTAACAGGCGGAGAACCAGTAAGTGAAGCATGAGTGCTAACTGAATAATGTCATACATGTTAACATGTTATTGATGTGAACAGTTCGGGGGTTTTTTTGTTTGTTTGTTTGGTTTTTTTTAATGCCATTTATATTCAATGTGATTTTGTTGGTGCATGGGACAAAGGCAAAATTCTAGATATAAATCTGCCCAGTAAGTGAGAAAAGTTCCATCCCATTCTCATCCCAATTGCATCAGTTTTACATTGGTATATCCTATTTTCTTCAGTAGGTGAAAAAAATCATAGTGAGAGAGCATATTCTCCCAAAATATCTGTGAGAAAGAAGAGAATCTAGACCCAGTTAACTGCAGAAATCACCTTGCATGTGGGGGATAAAACTGGGAAGGAAGGGGCAAAGGGTGAAAGTCCAAAACTGGCTGGTGGTGCTAAGCATAATTTCCAAGACAAGACTGGCAACTTGCAACCTATAACTATCTTGGAGGCTCATATAAACACTTCAGTCATTGGATATTGAAGTTACAGCTATACTGTGTTTACAATAGCCATGATCATTGCCCAGTGTGATGTTGACTGACTTCTGTCTATACTGTATGTAAGTTGTGAACTGTCCTTCAGTCCTCACACTTTTTGCCTAAAAACCAAATCCTCCGGTTCTTGCTAAGGTGAATCCCAGATGATAACTAATGCGTATGCAGTAGGGTTGGACCTGAGTACAAACAGTAGATGAAGACAGTGTAGAAACCTTCTTGTGTACCAGAAGTAAACTTTGAATTATTAGGATTTTCCCAAGATTACTGAGCTGTGACCTGAATAATGACTAGTTTGCTAATCTTCAAATAGCAAAATTACAGTCATAAATCTGTGGTGCACATGTGCAGGTTTATCTACAGACATGCAGAAGGTCTGTCAACAACCAAACTACTAGCCAAACAGGCTGGCCACACTGCAAACTGGTCAAGTGATAACTTCAGTATTGACAAAGGGTGATGTCACTGAACTGGAAAAAAAAACCCACCCTGCTGTTCCATCTGGGATAAGAACTTCCATGGAAACCATACCACCTTTTGCTGTCTTTTTCTCACACTTGTACCTTTTATGTATTTCTGAATACTTTTCTGTTTTCAGATGTACAATGTGGTGAAAATCTTTTCATGTCATCCTCCCCTCGGCCATGGTCAGATGTTATTCAGGCCTGGTACAATGAGGAAAATGATTTTGAGTATGGAACTGGAGCAAAAACACAAGGTGCTGTGACTGGGCATTACACTCAGGTAGATGCAACTTTTTTATATTTTAGGCTGAATAAATAAATATTTGTATGTTAGCTAAGCAACTTTTACCCTCTCATTATCTTTAAAGGCAATAAGTACAATGGAGACATGAGAGTTATTTTGACAAAACAAGACGAAAACTTTCAAAGTAACAGAATTAAAATGAAAATAATAAGCTAAGTGTCTTTATGGAGTAAAGAGTAAAGATACTGGTATTTCAAAACTTCAGGAAGAAACAAATTTGTTTGTTTAACATCTGAAAATTGCTCAGACACTGGAAGAATAAGGTTATTAAAGTACCAGGAAGGAAATATAAATAGGTTTGTTAGAGTCTACAGAGTTCCATTGACTCAGAGAGTTTCCAGTTGGACAATGGCTTATGACAACCTCTGTTCACCTGCATGAAACACAGGATACAAAATTTTACATCATGATTCCTACATCTTCTTCAACAGTTTTAATTGAATGAAAATATGTATAATTGAGACAGTTTAACTCAAATATTTTATGTGTGTATATATATATATGTGTGTCATAAATTATTATCATTATATCCTAAATGTTCTTTGGTTCAGGGGTGAAAGCAGGGGAAAAAAAATGTTTTTTCTAGCAAGGTGGGGACTTATGTTTTACTATAAAGGGTAAATAAAGTGACTTATCTTTGTTGCAAATGTTTCTGTAAAGCATATTGTTTTTAAATGATTTTCAAATGTATATTTTTAATTCTCCCATGATTTTTGTTCTTATACCTACAGGTGGTTTGGCACAATTCTTATCAAATTGGATGTGCTGTCGCTTTCTGTCCCAACAGTAGCTACAAATACTTTTATGTCTGCCAGTACTGCCCCGCGTACGTATTGATTCTGATTCTGGAACTTCTTATTACGTTATCAAAATTAGTCAGGAGATGGTGAAATTTGTAATAGGGCACATCACCCATAGCTGAGGAACAGGTTTGAAGAGTATATTAGGAATATGAAAAGACAGAAACATACTCATCAAAAGAATTGTCAAACAAGAAAAAGCATAAAACACATAAAAGTAACACCGATTTTCAGATTAAAATTAATTTCTTTAAAAATCCTAATTTTCATAATAGTAAATTATAAATAAATATTTCCACATTCTACTTGAAATCTTGGTTTAGAAAGACATATCAATATGTACAGTACAGTGAAGACTATAATTAATACCAAAAACTTAAATGGGAATTTTAAGGCAGAGTCATGATTTCAAAAACTGCTTAAAATTTATCTTCCCATTCACATTGTTATATATTGCGGTGGGTCGACCTTGGCTGACAGTCAGTAGTCCGCCAAGCTGCTCTATCACTCTGCCTCCTCAACAGGACAGGGGAAGAAAAAATATGACAAAAAGGTCATGGGTCAAGGTAAGAACAGGGAGATGACTCAGCAGTTACCATCATGGACAAAACAGACTCGACTTGGGGAAATTAATTTATTACCAATCAGAGTAGGATAATGAGAACTAAAACCATATCTAAAAACACCTTCTGCCCACCCCTCCCTTCTTCCCAAGCTCAGCTTCACTGCAGAGTTCTCTACCTCCACCCCTTGAGCAGCGCAGGGGGACAGGGAATGGGGCTTGCAGTCAGGTCGTCATATATTATCTCTGCCACTCCTTTCTCCTCACACTCTTCTTCTGCTCCAGCATGGGGGGTCCTACCCATGGCAGACAGTCCTTAATGAACTTCAACACCAGTCATTCCCACAGGCTGCAGTTCTTCACGAACTGCTCCAGCAGGGGTCCCTCCCATGGGCTGCAGTCCTTCAGGCACAGACTGCTCCAGCGTAGGTCCCCCGCAGGGTCACAAGTCCTGCCAGAAAACCTGCTCCAGCGTGGGCTCTCCATGAGGTCATAGCCTCCTTTGGGTGCATCCACCTGCTCCAGCGTGGGCTCCTCCCCGGGCTGCAGGTGGATATCTGCTCCACCACGGACCTCCCTGGGCTGCAGGGGGACAGCCTGCTTCACCATGGTCTTCCCCACAGGCTGCAGGGGAATCTCTGCTCCGGAGCCTGGAGCACCTCCTCCCCTTCCTTCTTCACTGACCTGGGGGTCTGCAGAGGTGTTTATCTCACATGTTCTCACTCCTCTCTTCTGGTTGCTGTTGCACAACAGTTTTTACACTTTCTTAAATATGTTATCACAGTCGCTGATTGGCTGAACTTTGGGCAGCAGCAGGTCCAACCTGGAGCTGGCTGGCACTGGCTCTGTCTGAAATAGGGCCAGCTTCTCGTATCTTCTCACAGAAACCACCCCTGCAAATTCCACTCCCCCCCTCCACTACTGAAACCTTTCCAGATAAACCCAACACATATATAAAAATTATTTGACATATAACCAAAGACTGTAAGTTAATACATGTATGCATCTGTATAATTAAGTTTTATTCTCAGATATGTTATAGTGACTTTATAGCTTATGTTGGTAATGTTGATGTTTCAGGGGGAATATAGTAGGTTCACTGCATACACCCTACAAACAAGGAGAACCCTGTGGTGATTGCCCTAATGATTGTGAGAACGGATTATGCAGTAAGTTTTAAGCATTTTAATTGTGACTTGGGTAAAGTTGATGCTTTAAAAAAATACAATTAATTTATGCAAATGGAATGGGTTTGAAATTATTTTTTTAGATACAGGGCCAAAAGCACTATTACAGAGCCACACTTCACCATGCTAGGTGCTTTACCTAGGTGGGACAACTTGTGTAGTGAAACCAAAGCAGCCTATGATAAGGGTGGGCAAATGTTAGACAGTCAGTCTATATTGGGATGGAGATACCCTCCACTTTATGGATCAAGGTATTCATATGGCCTAGATATCTTCATTAAAGATGACAATGTCTGGGTCTCCATATGGAAACTCTCATGAATACTTCCTACCTTAAGAAGATGCATTCACTGCAAGTGAGGTCAAAGACATGCATATACCAATGGTAGCACAGAAATCTGAGTTCCAGATTTCCAGCTGCAGTTTATATGCTTTTCCATAGCCAGGAGAGGCAATGTTCATCCTTGAATCTAGGAAATGCCAGGTAAGGAGGGGACTTTATCTTTTTTTCTTCTTCCTCCTTTGACCAATGGTAGCTGATCCAGTAACAGTAGCAACACACTAGATAAGAGCAAGTAGCAAATCTGAGTTTTAAGAATTCTAACAGAAATTAAAAACTTATGGGTTGAGTCTCATAATACAAGACTTAATTTCAATCTTCTGTTACGGAATTAACCTAATTCTCATCATGGGCTGCAGTATAAAGGAAGAAAGCTTCAAAACACTTTGCAAGTTCAGTGAGAAATCTTGAAAGAGCTAAGAATTTTGTATGTGTGGTCAAAGGTTTTGCATGCTGCTGTGGAGTAAATGGCAAGAAAGAGGAAAAAATTACAGAGAAAAGAAATATTTATGAAAAATTATTCTGAAAGGAAATGCTGCATGTTTTCATTTGCCACTTATGGTTAATTTTGTGTTTCAATTCATTTTCATCCAATCCATGGAAGTTTGAAGATGTTTATTCCAACAACCTTGGCAAAGTCTCCTGGATGTACCCATAGCTTCGTCAAGTTCACTGCTCTGCTTCCTGCCAAAGCACAACTGAAATAAAATAACAGGCTCAACTTTTCCCTTCCTGGACATCCACCTCCTTAGTGACTTCACAAAAACAGACTCCATCCTGCTTCTCCCATATGTGCAGAAGGACTAACTTCAGTCCAGTGACTCACACAAGAAAAAGCTGTAGGAGGATGTATATATTCTATTCGTGTAATGGTCTGGAACATAATTGAGATCTTAATTGAAATTTGGCATTGGGGTACCAGATATATTTAATGATTAGTTTCTCATATCTTTTTTTTTTTTTCCCAAAAATGTTATCTAAGGAGCATTGTTTAAAGTTCTGTGGTAACATATGTTTCAGATGTTCTCAGCATAGACGGATAGTCCTTGGTCATGCAACTAGTCTTAACTTGATAAACATTTTAAACTATTGTACTGTTAACAGGACCAGAAGATAAACAGGATTGCTTGAAATATGTACTTCTTAAAAGGAATTAGGAGAGCAGAGCAGTTTCCACTAGAATTGTTCTGGTTTAGAATCTGTGTCTTTTGCTGACATTCATTCTACCGTAAAATGCTTAGTCATAAAAAAAAAAAAAAAAAGAACAGTTCATTTAAATTAATGATCCTGCTTATAGTACAAAATTGCACTTAGTATAAATACAGGTAACTAAATCTGCCTTCTCGTGAAAAAGAACTGTCTGAGAAAAGGGCTTAATTCACAATAATAGATAGCCAAGGGAGAAGGTCCCTGCATTTGGAAACTTTGCTTTTAATAACAAGCAGATGTGTCTTTCAAAATTATTTTTTTTAATACCTGTTTTTGCTGCATCAATCATTAAATTACTCATTCTTCTCTGACCAGTTCATTGTGATTTTCATTCTTTCTTATTACCATGAAATACAGTTCACTAAACTTCCACCAACTTTGTGACTTTATTAGCATTAGGTCTTGAAGGGAGCCTGATTCTTCAGCAGCATAAGCAGAAATAGTTTATGTGAGAAACTTAAGATTTCCTAGGCAAAAACAGAATTCAGGCAAACAACTTTCCTTCAGACTTTCTTTCAGAGATAAATAACCATTAGCATAAATAACATGCAATACCCGCTTCTGTGACCTTTGGGAAGTATGTGTTCTTCTGTGCAGTCAACAGAGTGGAACTAAATATTATTTTAGTCTCACCTTACAATGGTTTCACATTCCAGTCCTCCTTTAGTAAGGAAACTGCTGTCATGATTAAGATTCCAAGTCCCAGTGTCTTTGGCAGGGAATAATTTCAACACACTTTTCTGACTCATTCATTTTGGTGACATTTCTTCCAGTATGAAAGACAAGCATTAAGTTAAAAGCCTAGTTTCACAATTCAAAGTGCTTATTGTTTGGGTTGGTTTTTTTCTCATGCTTCTCCACAGCTTTTTCCCTCCATGATATACAGCACTCTCATTTGGGTACATATGTAGTAGTAAATTAAGCAACTCCAGGACATAGGTGTGAGTGCTGGAACATGACTTACTGCACTCTTAAATAATTAGCACAGGTTCAAGTAAGAATGATGATAATGCAATAGCAAATCCAGTGTTGTTATCATTAAGGAAATGGATAGACCTGTTACCCCACTCCTAAAAAAATCCATTTGTTAGGAATAATGGGTCTAGAAATCTATTCCCTTCCGTCATAACCCATATGATAAGAACTGATTTCTCAGTCACTCACAAGAGGAAGGAAGTAGTGTAACAAGGTAAAAATCAGCCCTCATACATCTCACCTGTGATGACCCAGGGAACTAAAGGTCAATAAGCCTAATTTAGATATCCAGGAAGGTAATTGAGCAAATTGTTTACCTTTCAATTTGTCATCATTAGAGTATAAAATACCAGCATGGATTTGTCATGAGCTGCTCTTGCCAAACCAAACTTTCTTCAGTGAGTAACTCAGATGAGTGGATGTTGTTTTGGCTTTGGTAGCATGTTTGACAAAGCCACAAAAGATATTTGCAAACTAGGGAGATGCAGTTTAGATGAAAGTAATAAGACATGGCACATGCATGCTGTTGAACACACACACATCCATGATGCTCCTGTGCAGGGGGCAGAGACGGAAGCCTCTGGCAATGTGGTTAGGTGTCTGCACAGATGGACAATACCCACATCCAGAGCTACTTGCACAGTTCTCACATGTGATGGCTATGATCTTCCCCAGCTACAAGTCACAATCACAGTTGAAGACAGCTTTTGCCAATGTACAGAAAACCTTCACTGAATGTTTTTCTTGGGTAAAAGAGGGCGAGATGCACATTCCCATTTGCCACAAGCACTTTTAGGGCATTTTCTTGGACAAAAATATGTTCTAAGTTCCCAGATTACTTCAAACGAACATTAAGAGCTGATTCTGTTCTAAGAAATATGCCAGAATTTTAATCCATTACAGTTCAGTATAAAATGAATAACTGGTACTTAGGAGAGACAAGATCTGGAGAGGTACTAACAACCAATAGATTGATGATGATATGAACAACCCTTGGAGCAGGAAACCCAAGATGTCCTGTGTTGCACTACAAAGACATTAATCTGTTCCTGTTTGCTTCAAGGAATCTTATATTCTTTTCTCTCCAAAGGGACATACCTTTGATGGGTGGAGCACAGAATTATTTCCTCACCTATCCCAAATAGCATTTAACTTAGTGCTTAAAGTACCTTCTTCATAAATGTTGGCTGTACTGCAGACTGGCATTTTATCAAGCCTCCTATCCTCTGACACATTCTCTCACTACAAAGAAAATTGGTAAAAAGTAGACCTCCACCTACACTTTTTTGTCATGTAGGCATATTTTGGAAGGAAGAATGCTATGACCACTGCTTTATGTGAGGTTCAGCTACTGGTATTTCTAGGGCATGATAAAAGTTTAATGACTGACTCTGGTACCAAATGGTCATGTTGCAACCAGGCAGTGCTGGTAAAAGACTTAAGAGCCATTATAATATGTAGAATCATAGAACAGTTTGTGTTGGAAAGGACCTTAACAACCATCTAGTTCCAACCCCCCTGCCATGGGCAGGGACACCTTCCACTAGACCAGGTTGCTCAAAGCCCCATCCAACCTGGCCTTGAACACTTCCAGGGATGGGCCATCCACAACGTCTCTGGGCAACCTGTTCCAGTGCCTCACAACCCTCACAGTGAAGAACTTCTTCCTTATATCTGCTCTAAATCTACCCTCTTTCAGTTTAAAGCCATTACCTCTTGTCTGCCCCAACGGGTCCATGTCCTTCTTATGTTGGGGCTCCAGAGCCGAATGCAGTACTCCAGGTGGGGTCTCACACAAGGGGAGTAGAGAGGAAGAATCACCTCCCTCGACCTGCTGGTCACGCTTCTTTTGATACAGCCCAGGGTACAAGCAGTGTGCCTTGTCCCTGATAGCTCCCTGTGGTCACTGGGGTCCCCCCATCAGAGCATGCATTCCTCCCAGCACACCCTGTTCCTGGGTCGTTTCACCTTTCAAGGTGAAACCCCTGAAACCCTTCCTACTTTTACCAAGGATCCAGAGCAGACAAGATGCTGCCATGGGTGGGCCCGTGGAAAGGGGTCATTTCCCATTCCTCCTTCTCACCTACTTCTGACAGAGCTCCCTGCAGTTAGCTGGCTGCTCTAGCACAGTGCCTGAATTATGTCCCACATCATGGGCCCCAGGTTCACTGTGGAAAAGTACACAGTTTAGAACAGAACAAAAGAGAATAGAATAAATTCAGTTGGAAGGGACCTACCTAGTCCAACTGCCTGACCACAAATTTGTTTAGAACTAGTCCCTCTCTAAACTGCAAGAATTCTCTCACATGGGCAACAGTGCAACGGGAAGAGTGAAACTTGATGATATGCACGGTTCAGCTAAGGCAGTATCCTGTCTCTCGCCATTACAAAAATAATGTCCTTTAACGGCAGGTAGAAAAATCCTGTGGTAGGCAGAACTGAGTCTGCTCTTTCTGCAGATTTGATATCCACCAGTCATGACATCCTTTTAGTGCTGAAACAGAAACTAATGTCATTTTGAAAATACATCATCGTTAGTTACGAAACTTCTGGATATTCCTAGAATGTATGCAGCCTTCTGAAAGCTGTAAGACGGATGTATTTTACACCTCTCTGATGCTGTAAGCCTTGATTCACTTATTTTTCAGAATTTGAAGAAATGTTCTTGAAACCTGCAAAGCAAAAACATGCAGTACACTTTTAAATGTGTGCCTAGAGGCTTGATTGATTTGACACTTTAAAGTGTTACGACAATGTTTCAATAGTGAGGATGGAAAAATGGTGAAGTCTTGTTATATGTGGTGGGTTGAAAAATCCCACCTGAAACTGTGGATTGCCTCTCACTTAGACTCTCTCCTGGCTGCACAATGCAACAGCTTTTTCCCAAAATTCAAGAAAAAGATATTGCATGTGTTTTAAAGTAACATTTGTTATCTGTGAAAGGTAGTTGAAAGAAACAAAGTGTGTGTCCATCTGAACAAAATAACTGCAAGAAGGATCTCTAATTTTTAAATAACACCCTCATCACAAAGCTAACTTCCCTTCAATTAATGAATGTTTTGCATTTGTTGGCATTGAAGAAGGAGCTCTATTTTTACAATTAGCCTGACAGCTTTCAGCAAAGCTCTGCATGCGTGTATCACACAGGCAAAAATGTACTTACTGCAAGAGACATCGTCATTAGACAATACAGTTGACAAATATTAATGTTTTAAAATATACTAATTATGAAATACTTATGCTAATAATGAAATTTAACATCCTGTACACTATTTTTAATGTATCTACCAACTTTTTTTTGTCCTTTTTCACACTAAACATAAGTTATTAACATTTGAGGAAGCCAAGAAATGTAGGGTCTGCAATCACTACCAACATCCTGCTATGAAAGCACACATGAATGCATTGACCAAAATATGGAAAATTCCATAGTATTCAAATACAGTCTTGAAGAAAGTCCTAAGCATTGAAGGGAAGGACAGCCTGACTTTCTGAAATGCATGTCACAAGTAGCTGAAATTGCATGGTAGATAAAACTTTCCATTCCTCAGCTAAACCTAATTGGATGATAACTAAAAAGACAGAGGCTACAGTGAGCGTACAAAGATTGTGCATATAGTACCATAATGAAGTTGTACTTACACTTTTCACACTTCTGATTTTGATAGCTATGTTAGGCAAATGCATTGATTTTTAGTATTTTTTTTCCTGCGTTTTTGCAGGAGCAGGTACATTTGGCTTAATCTTCTCTCACATAATTCTGTAAACCCAGAGAAATTAATTGGAATTTTAAGTTTCCACAAGACCAAGAAATATTTGGGGGTTTTTTTCCCATCCAGTTAATTCCTGCCAGTGCTGGTTCATCCTTCCATACTGTTTGCCTAACTGTTAATCTATCATATGTAAGACTGGCTTTGTCAAACAGATTTCCTCTGAGGCTGAGTGATCATCTGCTACATACTATGCTATATCTAGTACCAGACAGTCCACAGTGCATTGGCCAAGTTTTTATTCTGTTCTGCAAGAATAAAGACATCACAAAAAGTACAATGGAGTTTAAAATGGCCTTAAAAAAAATTGGGACTGTTACTTCAAATATTAATCATCATTCTTCTTTTATGGAGATAATCCTCATTCATTTTCTCTATAACAGTTAGCCACAGATAAGCTTTTTAGATAAGTTATACAACAAGGTAACGAACAGTGTTCTAACTCTTTCTATGCCATTTTCAGATGGATTTCCTGACTTTACGTGTGTGTCCACCTGCTCCGCTGCAGCAGCTTGCTGGACAGATAAGAAAGATAAGAAAAACTTTAAAGAAAACATAAATAACCTACAGATAGTTCTACATATTTGTAGATTATCATCCTTTACACCTGTAAAAGAAAACAACAGGTGTATACTCAGGAGACACATGTTCACATCTTGTGAGGGCTAGAGATCATCTGTGCCCTCAGTTGGTCCAAGAAATGTTCCAGAACCTGATGTTTTATACCCTGATATCCAGCCGTGGCACCCACAATCCTCTGTTTGGCACCCAGGCTGCCCGCACAGTGCCTTATGCAAGAGGTAAGTGTCTCCAAATTAGATGCAAATTGCAACAAAAGGCTGAGCAAGGAGCGGCTTATTTCAATTTAATAGGGAACAAGGTTTTAATCCTCACACTCCCTCCGTGTTGTGACATGCATAAGGGTTACAGATATCCCTTGGCATGGCAAAGCTATCAGAAGCGGTTAGGACCACACTTTTGGATTTAAGCAGCTGTATTTCTCCCAGAGCTGTCTGTAGGGATACTTTAATCTGGGCCTCAGCCTGTCCGCAAACCAGCACTCGCTGTAATATGTCAAGAATAAACCTCTTACTTTTTCAGCTTCAAGTGGCAGGGACTGTCCATTGCTATAAGTATATTTATTACTCTGCCTATAATATGCTTTGGCCATAGTTTGCCGAGTTTATCATTTAGTACCAGTGCTGTACCAAACAATTTCTGTCAATTTTTCCATAAGTTTTCCTGTTAATGTTGTTCTGGCTGTTTTACAGGGAGCTGGTCTACAATAAAAAATAACTTATCAAAAATCAGTTCTTTCTAATCTGGGTAAGCTCCTCAGCCAATTCACCATTAGGTCCAACATCAAGTCCTTTTGTTACAACTGAGGCTGTAAAAAGGCAGAAATGAGCTTTGTGGGAGGGGGAATGTTAAACTATGTTATTACTTCATGCATACCTCATGGGTGGGATTTTGGACATAATCTGATAAAGTGCAGAGAGTGAGTTTGTAGGGGTGGAATTGAAGGATGGGGAAGCAGCAAAAAATTACTAGAGCAGATCATCTGTCTCATCTGACAGCACCATGAAAACAGTTACCTGGGATGGCTTACACAGGTTACCACCATCGGAAGAGGACGATCATCCCCAGTGCCACCATTACATTTCCTCCTTACTGAGTTGATTCCATTTTGTAACCTGGCAGAAAACTATCCACAGTCTGGCTGGTACTGAGACATGCAGACACAGAAAGGAATAGAATCTCCCCCAGCAACAGTGGGAAATTATTAGATGGCTCCAAATCAGCTGCAACCCAGGAGTGTATTAGGAAGAGATGGCTGAGCTCCCCTTTTCTATCATCTTGTGTGCTTCCCCGCTTCAGCCACCAGCACAGTCCGTGCTCATCAACAGTAAGTTGACATGCTTGTCGTCCTTATCAAGTAGATGTGCTGTGAAGGGAAAGAATTAAAAGGAAAGGATAAGGAAGGCAGGGCTGTGGGTGGGAAGTGGTCCAACAGGCTCACCTCTACTGCAAGAACTACTTTGGGTGGAGATCCCCCCAGTTTGGTGGGAGTTGACCTTGGAGTTCATCCCAGCTTTCTGCATGAGTGGAAGCAATATCTTGTCCCAGCACTTTCTTTGAAAATGCTGAGGTCTTCATGTCTGAACATCTAACTGTGAAGAAAGAGGAAAATCACCTGACTGACGTAACAGAAACACCTGATCATATATGCCCAGTATGAGGAAGAGAAGAGAGTGCCTCAACAGCTGAAGTTTGTCCACCTGGGGCTGGGCTATCGTACAGACCAGACATCATCATGGGGTAGGAAGATTTTCCTGTCTATTCTTCTGTGACCTTTCTGGCTGTTAGACCTGCAGAGCTCAGCAGGGCTTTGTCAAATGAACCTCAGTCGGTAAAGATCACTCATCAAAAATGCAATCTTTTACTGTGCGTCAAACAACTTCCTCCTTATCTTCATACAGCCCCTCCCACCTAAGCAAAGAGGAAGCCATTTAGCATCTAAATTTTCTGGAAATGTAATTTATCTCTCCCTGTGGCGATAAAGAGAGATTAAACACTTCCCACAGGAGAATGGGATCACTGGGGGTATCAGTGCCTGGGTCTCCAACATGGAGGATGCACAAAGCAAGATGGCATCGTGAGTCCTTCAGCTTCCCCAGGACTGGGGCATCTTTGCTGACAGCTGTGCAGGGTCTAGCTCATCTATTGTTAATTCAGTCTGTAATGCAGCTCAGAGAGAGGGACACATCCAGCACTTCTTATTTCTTTAAGGAATGCAGTCCTGCTGCTGCAAGAAATCCCCAGGACAGTACAAATCAGTGCATTTAATGCCACAGTCCTCAGCAGTAAAGGAAAACAAGTGAGTGAAAGAGTTGGGATGGTCCGTCTATATGTAGTCACAGTGCTGCATTGAAATAATTCACTGGGTTTTCCAGGGCTGTTTGTGGTCCTCCATTTACATCCACCTTTGTGCCAAACTTCATTCTGGGGACTCTTACTGACACCCACACCCCTATGCATGAGATACTTTCTTCCACCTGAAATCAGGCTCAGTTCAGAGAGGAAATTTTCTTCTTTGAATAACTGCTATTTATTACCTACAGAGTGGTTAAATGTTTCACATAAGGGTGTGAAAATTAGGTGCTTAACCCCATGCTGCCTCAGACAGCTGTTCTAATAAATTTTGTGAATAATTGATCTCTGTATCTTGTATGTAGAATGTTTATTCTTTGTTTGGTTGTGTTGTTTGCTCCACCTAGTTAAGGCATAATGATTCTCTGGACAGGAGTTTGTGCGGCACCCTTTGGGTCAAGGTCTAAAGCAGATTACCATCACCTCAATGCAGCCTTTGCTATGAGGTTCAGTACACGAATTGTGTGCAGAGCAGATCTGGCCTTCATTTTCTCTATGTCTCATACTCTAAATACCAGTTTCATCATCTACAGCAAATCAGACCCTTTAAAAAGAAGTTCAAAGCAATCTGATGGAAAGCAAATATCTTCTAAAGACTTAAATATAAATGCTTAGATGTGTCAATTTTGGAAGCTGGTTGAAAATGCTTCATGGAAACGATCTCATTCCCTAGTCAGTCTTTGCTTTTTGACAGCCATTTCTCATGACAGGTAATACAAATAAAAGTACTTCTTGGTATGAATCAAGACCTGAGTAAATAAAGGTAAGGGAAACCTATTGCAACAGTCTTAAGACATTAAGTATTCTGTAATAATTGCCCATGGACTTGCTCTTATCCTGTAATAAACATGAGGTAACAAAACCCACAATGAAAAAGAGACATTATTACCTCCTATTTTTCACTGTGCATGTGGAGAAAAAGCAGACACTTGAGGAGCCATAGTGGGTAGCTATTCATTGCCAGCTCTAGCTTATCATGGGATAACTGGATTCAGATGCCTGCACACTCAGGATCTAGACTTCTTTTGTGTTATTTTGGGGTGACTTTGTCCTTTTGACTTTTCTATAGCTATGGCTTGTGGTGAAGACCTTTTCATGTCAGCCACAGTTCATTCTGATTGGTGACCATTATTCCCACTGATGAGGCCTTCTATGACCTCTTTACAAGGTCAAAACTCACGAGCCATAGTTCATAAACTTACAGGTTTACTTTAAAATCATGACTTTGAAAAAGTAATAAACTCAGGGGATTTTCTTCTCTCTTGTCTAGTCTGGTCTTTCTCAAGGTCTTTCAGGATTTCATCAGAACTGCACAGGCTAGAAGCAAAATAAAAGTTATGGTTCGTTCTTAACCAAGGGACTACGTGGGCTGGAAATCAGGAAAAGATACTAAGTGCCTCTTAGCCATGTATTAAAGAGCGCAAAGGTGTAAGTGCAATGGCTACAAAAGATTAATCCCTCACTCTCTGCTATTGAAATCAGGTAGACATGCACTTTGAAAGGTTTCATTTGTAATAGAAGGGGAAAAACTTCAGAGAGGCTTTTGTCCAAAAAAATGTATGAAATACGGGCTTTTTTGTTAGCCCTTTCCCAGGAGGCTGACTTTGAGAAACATTTCTTGTGAGACTGACTGGCAGAGATTTGAACCTCTTGCCCAGCTTAGACTGCCGTGACCGAAGGTCCTACACTTCTGACTTGGAAAATTGCAGAAAAGGGATAGCACATTAAGAAAGCTGCATCTTACTCACTTCCACTTCATTAAACCGGTCTTCTCATCTGAAATCAGCTAGGATGAGGACATGCAGCAGAATGGACTTGCAGTGACTGGCAATCTGTAATATTAAAGGTATGGCTTGAAAGCCAGTTAATCTATCAAGTTTTCTTTCAAATTTTCTATTCTTTGTATTCCAGCAAACCCTTGCAAATGTGCAGACAAGTATTAAAAATGTCCGGATTTAAAGAGGAGGTGAGCATATTACCGCAATTTAGTTCAGCATCATTATCAGGCTTCTTATGCACCACTGAAATAAAATAAACAGAGCATATTCTCATGATGGTATGCCAACGAAAACACTGTTTGTGTCCTAGTACCAAGACCTTTAACTGAACTAGTCACCCAGACAGCTTTAGGAGTGGGAGACAGACCACCAGGCAAAGTGTGTGGAATCCCATGCTCTCACCTGTAGTGACACCGTGGCTCAATTACTGCTGCTCCCTCTGCTTTCCTTTTTCCTCACATCATTCCCTTTCCATGACATGTTCTCTGGGCAGAAGATACCTCCACAGTGTACCCATGCTGTTGTTAATATAATGACTGAACTCCATGTAGCTCTAAGCGGGATTTTGGAACTTATTTTATCCTGGCCATAGCTGACATAATACTAGCAGCCTTCAGGGCTCCACGGAGTGCAGCTGCCATGCTATTTACCCACTGACCTGCACAGATTCTGTAGCCTGTGCAAGAGTTCTGGGTTGCCCCCAGGATCAGGCAGAGCCTGATGGCGAAGGGGAGACTGACCGTTTGGTCACACAACAGGTTCACACGGTTACCATCAGACAGGACAGTACTAACAAGGAGCTGCATTTCCCTAATCCACCCCTTCTCCCTCCTCACCAAATCCACATGTGGTTGCCATAAGAAGTAGTCAAGATAGTTTTAGTTGTCTTCAACAAAAGTGTCCTGTTGCTTGATTAACTCTTGCTGAGATGAATCAGAACACTAACCCAACAGAAAATTATTCCTCTAGTTAGTTTTCTTTTAGAGGGGATCACTCCTCTCCTCTAATCACAGCATCAAAGCTAATACAAGCAATTGAAGGTGTTTGACTTGCCTGTATCCTGTACCTGTCCTGAGCTGCTAGTGTTAAACACCCACATTCACACAAAGACAGAAAACTTCCTGAGGCATGGGGAACAGCTAAACAAGAATTTGTTTCTAGTTTAAATGTGCCTTAAGATCTGCAGCTGCAACACTCTAACAAAATAGAAAACAGGTCAAAAGAAGCACTCGTTAGATGAAACCGCTCTACAGTGTTACTGCTAAGATTTTAGTGCCGGGGGAATACATTGCAGAGTCTGTCATGTATTTATCTCTCAGCTTATCAGAGGATTGTGTCAAAGAAAATGATAAGTAAAAGATAAGTTAGTTTGAGACTGACAAGACCATGTTGTCTAGGTTGCTTGAACAGTAACACAGCAACATGTTAACCAGCATCGTTAGCAAAATCGTGAATAGGAATTGCATGCCTGATGGCACTTGTAAGGAGCACAAGGAGCCACCATCTAATGAGTGCCACGGATCTTTGGTTAGTGCAGTGTACTGCCAGCTACATCTGTGAAACGAGGTGAAGATAAAAGATAAGGACTAATAAAGGAGGATGTCATTAATCAGCTTCTACAGAAGTAGCATATCAGTAGATAGCATTTAATAATACATCGCCCCAAGCAGCTCCATGTCTGAGCCTAATCTCATCTTCCCCATAAAGCACCTCCCTTGAGCCCAAGCTGCCTTTGTTCGCTTTGTGAACTGCAGCATCGGACCCGCTTTGCCGTTAGTGGGTGGTAGCAGGAGGTTTATCCTGCCAGGAGGTGATACACAATACTTAGGTTACCTTTGTGCTGCATTTAGGGAACTAACAACAAATAACAAGGCCATTCAGGTTAACCCGTCACCTAATGAGCCATAACTGCCAGCCAGTCCACTCATTACCAGTTAATAAGAAACAAGATTGCACAGGTTAGGCACTGAAGACACCTGTTAGCCAAGAGGTACCACGCAGCTCCTGGGTCAACCAAAGCAAATGAGTTTACCCATTAAAACATCAGGGATGTGAGGGGGGGGAGGTGGGATCCATCTTGAATTACTTTACCCAACTACAGCCAGTTTAGTCGTAGTGGCAGCCTTTAATTGGGGAGAAGGGAGAGAAATTGGCCATTTTGTGGAACAATTCATAGGAAACTCATTTTTTTTTTCCTCAGGGGCATTTTGTGATGCTCTGGATTGGCAAAGATCTACGCATAGGGTTGGTGGGTACTCTACAGGATCTACAGAAAATGAGGGGATAGTTTTAGATTGCTAAAAGAAATTGCTATGGGTCTTCATGTTTGCAATCAGTGAAGCTGTTTGCCATTATATTGGGTTTGGCTCGGATAGAATTAGTTTTCTTCATAGTAGGATATATGGTGCTATGTTTTGGATTTGTGACCAAAACACTGTTGATAGCACAGGGATGTTTTAGCTATTGCTGAGCAGTGCTTACACAGAGCCAAGGTCTTTTCTGCTTCTCACCCCACCCCACCTGCAAGCAAGCTGGGGGTGCCCAAGAAGTTGGGAGGGGACACAGCAAGGACAGCTGACCCCAACTGACCAAAGGGATATTCCACACCATATGATGTCATGCTCAGAATGTAAAGCTGTGGGAAAGGAGGAAGGATGTCTGGAGTTATGGTGTTTGTCTTCCGAAGTAACAGTTACACATGATGGAGCCCTGCTTTCCTGGAGATGGCTGAACAACTGCCTGCCAATGGGTAGTGAATGAATTCCTTATTTTACTTTGTTTGTGCATGCAGCTTTTGCTTTACCTGTGAAACTGTCTTTATCTCAAGCCATGAGTTTTTGCACTTTTACCCTTCTAATTCTCTCCCCCATCCCACTGAGGGGGAGTGAGCAAGCAGCTGTGTGGGATTTAGCTCCCTAGTGGGGATAAACCACAACAGCCGTAAGAACTTTCCAATCTCTCATTATGTTCTTGCCTATGGTAGAAGGGTTGGAACTAGATGACCTTTAAAGGCCCTTTCCAACTCAAACCATTCTACAACTCTATGAAATGTATTGTTCCGCATGAAAAGCAAATTTCTTTCATGCCATTGTTTCCAGCAGGTGAGTCACGTAAGTGTACTGTGCAGGTGAACGAGTGTATGAGCTCAATTCTGGGGAAGCAGCAGGCATTTTTCAAAAGCAAAATAGCAGTTACGTAGCATGCCTGGATATTCCATGTATATGGAATACGTACGGTATGTGTAGTATTGTCCATCATCATGAACACATATTATGTGACTATGCAGCTGGGAAACACGTCAGCAACTGCACTGCATTCCAAAAATAGACCTCAGATCTAGGGCAGGAATGGGTGTCATGTATACACACCAGAGCTATGAAGGTAGTTGTGGTTAGCTAAGCAGCTGAAGAAGTAGAGAGGTACAATTTTGCATTGCTTCTCACAGAGGAAACACAGCACATTTTAACCATTCCTACAGACTATATAGGGACACCATCAAGTAGGATCTAAAGTTAACACACTGATGAGAAGATTAATCAGTTGGGAGCAGGTTTTCCTCCTGGTGACCTTGTGCTGCTGTTTCAAATAAAAAATGAACTAGCTCAGATAGGTGTTTCTTACAGGTGTCCATTGCAGTCTAACACATTCCCTGTGTATTTTAGAGGATACATACACACTGTTGGTCAATCACTGATGGCATTCCACAGCAGGAAGAGTAAATGGTGTCTCCATGGCATGACTTGAATCTATTCTTAGCTTTAGACCTTTCCCTAGATCTTCCTCCAAACCTTTTCCACACATTCTTTTTTCCATGTCTACCTATATTGATAGGTTACAGAACGCAGGCTTGAGCACTGACATGATTTTCTGTACCTTTATAATCCTAGTCCTTGGCACTATTTTGGCTTAGAACTAACATTACCCTCCAGAAATGCCTTGACATGGTTGAGAAGTTAGTAATGCCAAGGGCCCTTCATTACCAGCAGCTTGGAAGAGATCATAGTGGTTCAAGAGGTGGAGTTCATGTATACTGACCAGAGCCAAACCAGCTGTCCTTAAGGTCCAAAAAGTTATCCTTTACACACAGTACTATAGTGATAGCATTTATATCCTTACAGCTCCCCCCCTACATCTCTTCCTGAAACAATTGTTTTCCTCAACCTTGTCCTCAAAGAGATATGGAATCATGAATGACTTGACCCATATGACACTTTTTTTTAGTCTTGATGATGTCAAGGCAGTCATTTAACTCAGCTGCTCATCCAGCCTATCTCAGACATCTGCTGTAAGATGAGGAGATGAAATGTAGACCTGAAGTGCCTCCATTACCTCTAAAGGCAGCATAAGGAGAATGGCTCTGAAGTAGACCCTTAGCTTCTACAGCTGGATGAGATGAATCCCACCCCAGCAGCCTAGATCATACTCTTGCAAGGACAGGTCTTCATCATCACCTGCAAACTCAAGAGACTTGTGTGGAGCCTAGCTATAGTGAGGCTAACTTTAATGGCAGCAGGCTTGGCTAGGGTGGGGCTGGGAAGTGGGGGATCTGCAGAGCATAAGGGTTCTGGCTGAAAAGCAAGAGACTGAATAGTGGAGATACTGGCAGGCAGTTAAACACTGAGAGATTTTCTGCAGTGGGTCAAAAGAAGAAGTTTAAGAAGCATATTAAGGTAAGTAGTCACGAAACACTCCAGAGAAGTGAAGTGACTGGTCCCATTAGATGAACTAGCTAGAGATTCCCCATATTAGAATCCTGAAAGCATGGAGGTCATCTGTCTCATCCTGAAGTGCAACATCACAGGTTCATAGGAGACCCCATATTCTCAATCTCCCTTTGATTACATTACAGATGATGAGTTTGGCCCAGAACAGTGGCTGATGCATTGGCTGGAGCACAGGAGGTAGCATGGTGGAGATGTGTCATCACAGAACAATGCAGTCAAGGTAGTCACCTTATTACAAAGTACATTTGTAACTAAAAGCTGTCCAGCTTTTCTCTGTGATTTTTCTCTGCTTCTGACAAGACCAGCAAGTCACAGCCATGTGACATCTGTAGGTCCAGTAAAGACTGGTGATTTTGTAAGCACCTCTTGCAGAGCTATAACCAGATGGGAAAAAACTGAGACAGAAGAAACATGCCAAAGGTGTCCACAGTAAAAGCACAAATGAGAGAAAATGATTGAAAAAAAAATATGCTTGCTCACAACTGTGTTAGCTCAGCCTGGGTCTCCCTTGTTGTCTCAGCTGGGTTTAGGTTAACATAGATGCTTCCTTGGTGTAGAGCTGAGTGTGACAATCTGATTTCAGGCTGTTCTTTCTCACTGGCGTTAGAGAAAGGGAAAAGTATTTACCTGCTCGGTTTAAGACTTGCTGTGAGAATCTGTCACTTTTGACATGGTTCCAGAACATGTAAACTGGTGTGTCATACTTCCAATCTCTGCTGACCCTGTTCATATATATTTTGGTCAAATTACCATAAGAGTTTACTGCCTCCTTAAACTGCGTTTGCCCATTATTTCAGTAACTAAGGAATGAGACTAACTTTAAGAAATCCTTAGGAGGTAATTCAGCCTTGACAGAGCCTGTTAAGAAATGTGTTTTAGTCTTGTATGGCTAGATAAAACAAACTTCTCATTTTCTTTGGCATTTTTCTTCAACAAGCTTTGGCTTCCTCATGTGGATGTCCTAAAAACTATGCTTTCTCTTCTGTCATCAAAAAACAAACTACCTAGATTTTCTTCATCCAAATATATTACCTTAACTACTGTAATATCGTTCTATAAAGAAGTATAAAAGCTAAAAAAAGGCTCAAAAAGCCCTATAATACATAACTCCTGATAGGGACAGAGTCCAGCTAAACTAACAGATTCCTTGATCTCCACAGATTTGACTACAGATATTTGGTTTTTATTGTATATTGATATAAATTCTTGACCATCAAAGCTACAAAATCAACCCAAGCTGCATCAACTCTCAAAGTGATTTAATTTTTATAACAATGTGTATTTCCATGAACTAAGATAAAATCACTTGGGTGGGGATGGAATATTCCATAGAAAATGCCGAAATCTGTTACCAACCCTGGTGACACAGGTGGCCTCGTTCTTTCTTAGGAGGAAGACACAGATCCCTTCAATCCCAAGTTAAACTGGGCCATAACCTGGCCACATCAGACACCGTGTGTATGAACTGATTATTTATTTTAACATGCATAAGCCTGACACATCTGGCACACTGAAGACTTGCTGTGCATGATGGGCTAGCAGAGGAGGGTGCCAGATGATGCACAGTGTTGAAAGATGTGCGATGAGGTGAATCTGATCCTTCATTTTTCTGCTTGCCATGTCGCAGCTAGAATTGTACTGTACAGGCCAAGCTATGCAAACCTGCCCAGCGTTGGACAGAACCTTGCCTTCATTAAAAATATAACAGTGCCCTCTCGTGGGAAACTGAACATGTGAAGCTGAAGTTTCAGTGTCACTAAAAATTACCTTTTTCCTCAACTGCAAATATATGCAATTTGTTGCTGGTAAACCAAAAGAAACTGCAGGGCCCAGATCAGTTCTTGGTTACACCACTGGATATTTCCACCTAAACGTTGCCCCTGGTTAGGCAACATGGAGAATTTTTTTTTTATTCTTAAAAAAAAGTTGGTTTAGATTTCATCTTTTTTCCTACTTTGATAAAAGCATTGGGATGCAGCTCATCTTGGTGTACTAGGGATTGATGTTTCATCTCCTGAAACTTAAAAAGACTACCTGCTTAACAGTTACCAAATGTAACACATTTTATGTTGAATATATAATTGTGGTGGGGTTGTAGTATATAGAGCTCTGTTTGAGATGACTGAACTTTCTCTATAAGTATGGGACAGTTAGGCACTGCCAAAAGGGCATCCTTTATTGTCAATATGCCACAAAAACTATTCTTGCAGGCACGGAGAGCTCTTCTGCTCCTCTCCATGTTTTTAGGACTTTGGTGAACATCCTGTGCAAGTATATCTATAATCATAAAGGAGCTCTAGGCCTAAATATACAACTTTTAGACCTCCATGTCAGGGTAGAAGAATCTCCCCTGTTGGTGATAGGGGAATGTCTGTGTCTGTTTAATGGTTGTAAATTCCTCACACCCAAGGGAGAGCACAGTAAGAACAGAAAACCTCCACTCACCCCAACACTAGACTACTGGCAGTTTAGCCTTGTGATAGAGAAATGGTTTCCATCTAGCAGGATCCCTCTGTGTTAAAATTATTTATTTAAAGCTAACAGTCACACATGCAGAGTTTGACTCTCCAAGACACTCAATCTTTTGGTTTGAATATAAGAATCCTGTGCTTAAACTTACTTACATGTATTTAACTGGATCAGGGCCCAATGCTATCAACTATTTCTTCTGTCAAAGTTGTACTCAGAAACTTGTTCAGATATGCTGAAGAGTTTTGCACAGTTGAGTTGACTGAGTTGTCCCTCAGTCATCATTACCACAGCAGAGCAAAGTACTCAAATGCATGGTATCCTACAGTACAGCATAGTTAATTAATATACCTCTAGTTCATTCTGGGGTCATTCCAGAAAAGAAATAACATCCCTGTTTGAATATCTTGTAAGTATATGCAACAGGGCTTTATGTATCCTAAGATAAATTTTTTATATATGTATATATAAAATGAATCTTGGGATGTTTGCAAAAATGCAGAACAAAGTAGAGTGAATTGGAACTCCATTCCAATTCGTCAAGTTTATGAAAATAGAGTTATTTTTGTGTTAATTTCTACTGAAAAGGAAGTGTGTGTGGGGGTGTCCATGCAAAATCACAATGACTGGTTCAAAAAGCAAGAAGATTGTAAAACATGATTTTTATGTTCAGTAAGGGCTAGGTACCTACCTTTCTGTAGCTGCGAATGACACCTGCAGCACTATTTTAACAATCATTCACTTTGTCTTACTGTCATATAGAATTTTCTTCTTAAAGCACATTGCACTATGTTTTTGAAAAATTTTGTGGTTTTGAAAGTTATTAGGCCAACTCATGAAAGAAAAATCTGTCAAAGGTATTAAATACAAATAAATCATCTCTAATTCAAGGAATCCAGCAGAGGCTGGGAGATAGTCTGGAAAACATCGTACCTTTATCCTGCCCTCCAATTCTTCCTAGGAGTTTGCTTTTGGCCTTTCCTGCAGAAAGTGGGGTTAGGCTGACTTTTGGTGTGACCCACTGGTGCCATTTTCATATTCTTATTCATTTATCTATTTGAGCTTGGACTCACTAAGACTGTGCTACAACACTGCAAGACCAGCTGAAAGAGCTACATGCAAAAGCAGTGTCGCCTCTGCCTTGTAGAGCAAAATTACCCTTTGTCTTTAGCCTCAGGCCTCTGAAGACTTCCTCACGGATTGACAAAGCTCAAGACCAGCTTGAGGTTACAGCAGAGCTTTCTCTGTGGCTGAGATGCTGAGGGAGACAATTGGTTTGGGGAAATTTCAGACCCTTCACCTTCAGAGAGCGGGACAGGAAAGCAGATACTATTTAATCTTAACTCTCAGAGTGGGTCTATGTGTTTTATCATATAATAAACAGCTTTGACATTATAAATAGCAGACAAGTGTGAAAAACAACTGCAGGTAGCACATATTCAATGTGGCTTTTATAATGTTTATACAGACTAATATAACAAGAAATCAGAGATAAGAGAATTCAGAAGAAAGAAATGAGTCAAGGTTTTTCATGAGAAATACAACCCAGCTGCAAACCAATCACTGTTTGCATAGAATAAGAGGACTGTGTATCATTGACAAACAACATGTAGTACTAAAGATATCCAATCAACTTCCACAGAGGACAAAAATTTTTAACTGGTGATAAAACAATAAAATATTTTGTGATAGGACTCTTCTTACTGCGCTGAGCTTGTCTTCAGGCAGAGATTTCCATTCTCCATATGACAGAAATTTCTGAAAGTTTGTCTCTGAAGGAACATAATTTTAAATGTCTTTTCTTTCCTCATATTTATTTAAGGTTACATGGATAATGAATGAGAAAGAAAATATCATACAGTTCATCGTACTGTAATGCATGAATGACTGGAACTGCATTGTTTTTTTATTTAATACATAGTATTGTGTTTAAAGTTTGATTTAACATTATTTTATTATTTACTCTGAGAGACCAGTCTCTTGGGAGGGGGTAGGGAGTGCAGTTGGCTCCTAGAGCCAATTCAGCAGAGACTAAATTCAACAGAGGCAAAGCCAATTTAGGCAAACAGTTGTCTGGAATGCTTCAGGTCTGTAGATTCTGCAACTGGGCTTTTCAAAGTTCTTCCAGCTCTATTTTTTATTTAAGCAAGTACCTTCAAATTGAAGTGTAAGTTACTTTTCATTGCTCACTATTTTTTTATAAGCCTTAAAAGAAAAATGAAAGGCATCTTCTATAAGGAAAATATACCAGGCAATGTACTTTAAATTAAAATTACAAATCTCCAGGGTCTCCTAGAGGTACTGTCATCACCCCATGAAAAATTAAAGCAGCACAAGCCAAGACTGTAATTTCAGTTGCACTGGCATGAAACTGTTGTACAGTGTATACAGCTGTCCCTACTTGGAGCATGTGTATATTAATATAATAAATTTGTGTCAGTATAAATCTTTTCCGTCTGCATGTCAATGTATGCAGATTTGAAACTGCAATCAAATATCACACCCTGAGCAAATCTACTGAACTCATATAAAAATTTGCAGGATTGGGCTTGCAAAGAGGTGAGAAAGCCTCTTTCCTGACACCCATGCAGTTGTATCCCCAGATTAGCCACCCTAATTAGTGCACAGCAAATTGCTGTGTGTGCAGAGTGTGTCCGTAGCCATCCTGCTCTGCCCAGGAAAGGGATGAATGGCTGCAACCTGTCAGAGGGCAGCAGGACACCATGTTCATGGGGAAAATTACTGTCTGGAGCTTCTTATTAGTAGGAATACTCAGCAGTGCATTTGGTGGTCTCCACTTTCTCCATGCTAGAAGGCTGGGCCTAGGTTTTACCCTGTGTGCATGGTCATTCCTGCGGGCTGGAGGGGAAGCTGTGCATGTGTTGTGGTTTAACTCTGGACAGCAACTAAGCACCATGCAGCCACTCACTCGCTTGCCCCCCACCCAGTGGGATGGGGGAGAGAATCGGGGGAAAGAAAGTCAGACTCATAGGTTGAGATAAGAAAAATTTAATAGAACAGAAAGGAAGAGACTAATAATGATAGTAATAACAATAATACAATGACAATAATACTAATAAAATAATTGGAACATACGAAACAAATGATGCACAATGCAATTGCTCATCACCACCGACCGATGTCCAGTTAGCTCCCGAGCAGTGATCCTCCCAGGCCAACTCCCCCCCCGTTTATATACGAGACATGACATCACATGGTATGGAATACCCCGTTGCCCAGTTTGAGTCAGCTGCCCTGGCTGTGTCCCCTCCCAGCTTTTTGTGCCCCTCCAGCCTTCCTGCTGGCTGGGCATCAGAAGCTGAAAAATCCTGGACTTTAGGCTAAACATGACTTAGCAACAACTGAAAACATCAGCGTGTTATCAACATTCTTCTCATACTAAACCCAAAACATAGCACTATACCAGCTACTAGGAAGGAAATTAACTCTATCCCAGCTGAAACCAGGACAGCATGCAAAGTGCTTCTCTGTGTCAGCTGCCCAGAGGTAACATCCCACCTACGCTACAATTAATGGTCAGTGCGAAATCTCTACTTAGACTGGAAGTGGTCCCCTAAGCCATTCTGAGGGATCCACCAGACTGAACTGAAGCATGTATCACAGCTGGCTGTGCTTTGGACAGGGTCTTCCGTGCGATGGGTGAGGGAAGGATCTCTGATTTGCTGTCCCATGGTGCCCTGCAAAGAAGCTTCGCTCTGCAGATGGAGTCTGGGATGGCTCACTGGATATGTTAGGTACAGATAATGTGTATATTCCCTCTCATTTGCCCTTTTGATTTGAACAAGGGCAAAATAAAAGGGAGACCTTAAAACAGTATTTGGACTGCATAGGTTTACCAAATCAGCCACCTCCTCCACTTCACAAGAGACTTCAGCTGGTTTAACTGTCCTTGCTTATCTGACTTGATGTACAGCTTTGACAGCCAGTTGAGCATCCTCAGCCTCACCAATGAGCTGTTCCTGCTGCAAACATGGAGGTGACAGCAAGAGCAAACCACTGTATAAAGCTTCATTCATATGTCAAAATTATCACCACTGGCCATCACGGAATCAAAATTGCTCAGCAGGCTTGCAATAGAACAGTGCACATACAAATATATGTGCAAAGAGTTTGAGCTTTGAATTTTACGCTGAGAATAAGTGTAATGCTGTCACTCTTCAATCCCAGCTGTGAGCTCCCTCCAGACGTGTGCCAGGGTCCAGCTGCCTGTGTTCCTGATATCCATGGCCCAAGTGCGTACCCTTGACTCCTACTGCTGGGAAAGAGCAGAGGGAAAGTTTGTAGAAAGACAACAAAGTAAAAATGGAAAGAGAGGAAGTACTGTTGAGATAGGGTTGTTTAGTAGCTCAACAATTCAAAAAGGAAAACATCAACATGGAAATGCATAAAGTCCTAAAAGAAAAAGAGAAGAAAAAAGCCAGGGAGGCAGTTGAGGAGCTAACTGGGAATCACCAGGCTTTTGGGTGAGTCATCAGAGACATCAGTGTCCACAGAGCTGGTGGAAGTTGGTTTCTCAGCACCACTTGGGATGCAATCCAAGGAGCTGGGGAGGCCAACCTGTCCCCTGGGTGCCTGCCCTACCAGCAAAGATTCTGCACAGTCACGAGCCTGTTAACCTCAAAGCTTGCCAGACTGTAGCCACCTTTACATATGATAAAAATCATATAAAGCAATATATAATTGCCTTATATTTTTTATCTCTCACTTGAACAGTTTGTCCTGACTAGATATGTCAGAGCAAACGGACCCAAGAGAGAGGTTGTAACATGAGAGGTGACCAAAGAAAGAACCGGGAAGCTGGAGACATCCAGTGACCCTCTCTCCAAACCACATGACCCTCAGCCTGATCCACACATTTGACCAATACTGTTGTCACTATGCATGGTTTTCCCTGTGTTTTCTCAGGCCTTTCACACAGGAGGAAGGGACAAAGAAAGAAAAATATTTGGGAAGGAAAATCAAGGAAAGGAGTTGTAATTTGCTCTTAAACTCAGGCTTTCAGATGATGGTGTTCTTTTAAGGTAAATATACATTAACTTGTTGATTTGATAAGCTGAACAGAGTTTATGATTTGTTGCTTGACACTAAAAGTATTCTTGGAGCAGATGAAAAAATGCCCTAGTTGTATAACATGGAATATTAAAGAAAAATTACTTTGGCAAACAAAGGTTCCTGGTAAACACTCTCTGACTGTGGGAGTGGTACTTCACTGACTCAAAATGTTTGCTTTCTACAGAGCAAAAGACAAGCAAGACAAAAGTCCGTGAGACTGTAATCTGCAGATCTGTTATATAAGAATGTCACAATGTAAAAGCTTTTTTCTATTTCTCTCCTAAAGCTACACAGATATGGGGATGACCCAGGTAGTGAAATTTAAATACCTATCATACACAGGGGAAATGCGATAAATCTCCATATAAATTGTCTTCACTACAACAGAAGACAGAACATATCCATCTGCAAGATAAAAGATAGCAGTGAGATGGCAGAGGTGTAGTCAAGTCTGATGAAATTCACCACCAATATTTAAGGAACTAATTGAATAAATCTTTGAACCATGAACAACCAAGTTCATGAAGGCAATCACCTTACAGAAGTGGTTTAGAGCTTTGGGAAGATGAATATGGAACTTCTGCCTAAAAAGGGAACTAAAGGAGCATTTGAAACCTTGGCCTGGTTTGATCCAGGCAAAAATTCTGAATGAAATTATTGAAAAAGCAATGCATAAATCCATAAGGGCTTTGTTGATAACAAAACAAAACACGTGTAATGTTTCAAATTTCCATCAAGCAGGCCTAGAAGATGAAGAGGCCTCATGGCAGCTAAATCCTTAAAAGGGAACTTTTACATTTTCTTTTACATGCGCAAAGCAGAAATGTGAAACAAGTTACTCTGCTGCTTTGGTATGCAAAGTACTGGCACATAAGATAAGAACCTGCTTGTGTTCAACTGGAGCTAGGCAGAAGAATTGAGGCTAAAGTAGAAAAATTGTGTCAAGTGACTGGATATGGTAAAGTAAATACAACCAGTGTGAACTGGAAAACGTCAGGGGTGTTTTGGGTTGTAATGGCACTCACACATACCATATCAGTAATACCATATAAGGGCAAGACTGCCTAGGGAATGCTATCAGAAATATCAGGGTTTGGATATTCTAGAAGCAAAACTAGGATCAGAGTGGAATATGTAATTATGAAAGGACTGCTTATTTGAGAGTAATTTGAGAAGAGAAAATGGGGTGCAAGGGCAATGAAAAGGTGGGCTCAAACTCAGAAAAATGGAAAATAAAGAGTAAAATCAAAGAACAATAGTAAGTGAATCTTCTGGCAGCAAGAACATGGGCACCTACAGACACCAGTGATGCCAACCTGTGGACCTGAGTCCACCAGGATAGTTGAGGGTCCCCCACTGGACAACCCATTGTACTTTGTATCAGGTCAACATCTGGTAGGGTGGGGGACGGAATAGCATTGGGTCACAATATTTACAGAATTGTAATTCAATAGTGGATCTAGAGCTTAAATTAGATTTAAGAGCTATAATTAATAGTTTCGTAGTTGCACATAAATGCCTGCATAGTTATCTAACAGTCAATATTAGTAGCTTGGTTTTTTGTTAATTGGATTATGGATTATTTTGGTTCCTTAAATTACTGATTGAGATTACTGGCTGCTTTGCTTATTACCTCAAAGTGTGTTCACTAATCAATAAACACCTTGAGAAGTTTGCATGAGTTACATCTCAAGTGTCTGATCCAAAGAGGAAGTATCAACCCTCAGCTTTAAGAGATGAATGACTGGCAAAATGAGTAAACTGAAAGCAAAGGACAAGATATGCTTTGAATTTAATAAGACTTCTGATATTGGCTTATATGTCATTAAATATAGAGAAAGAAAATGTGGTTTAGATTACATCTCCATGAAGGAAACACACAGTTGAAACTCGGAAAATTTTCAATTCACATCTCACTTTGACATGAACAATTGATATCAGGTAAGGGCCCTGAGGGCTCCTGTGCTGTGAGCCAATGACTATTTTCATTCTTTACTTGTGCAGTTGAACAGGGAGTTCAATTCTAAAAAAATTTTTATAACTCAACCTGGTTGAGGTTCCACACTGTGTAGGGGATGGGACTGGAATTCAAAAAAGAGCCTAATAAATTGGAAATGTTATCTGGGCTAATAAAAGATGAGACAACAGAATAACAAAGTATTTGAATGTGAATTCGAGGAAAGCAAGCTTTAAAATAGATGAGACGTCAAAAAAGGCATGTTTTGCTCTGGGATGTATTAACCACCTTCCCGCTAGTAAGACCTGTAAGTTAATTATTTCACTCTGTTTACCATCAGTAAGTCCTGAACTGATGTACTAATATTCCAAAGAAATTTATAATATATCATTATGTAAATATTAGTACAGAGATGACTCAGTACATAAGAACTATGTTGCACTTTGTGGAAATTTCTAGCACAGTTTTTTAGAACAGGGATGTGTGAGTTCAACTTTATGCTGGGCTAAGTAATTTGCATGAAACTTAAAATATTACATGGCTTCAGTAAGCAAGAAAGTAGTTTCTTTCTTGCAGATATTTGAAATTTTCAAGGTTTTTTTCCCACTAGAAATTTACAGCTGTAATAATCCCTGTAGCATCATTTCTCCACCTAAAGCAATGGGAATGTTAGTGAGGATACATTTAGCCCACACAATATATCAAGACCTTCCTCAGTTTCTCAAGGTGATTGTGAAACTGATAATGTTCAGAAAAAAGCTAGCAGGAAGCAGTCTGAGTAACAAGAACTAAGGGATTTATTTATTCTTCCTTTTTCAGGGGGAAGGAGTGACCAGACCAACATGAACAGAGGGTCAGAATAAAACACAACATGCAATATAATAATAATAATCAAAGACAGAGTTCTGGGTGGCCCGTACACTGCAGTGCATATTTCCAAAGAGAGATGATCCATAGATCAGTATTTCTCCTTCATAAAGTAACAATCCCTAAAAAACGACAGGACAAATAAAAAAAAGATTAAAAAAAATCAACTAGCATCTGTAGCAGAAATCTACAGCCAAAGCTTTAAAATTTCACCAAAATGCTTTAAATGACAGTGTTAGAATTGTAACTGCATTTGAAACAAGGAGCCTGAAGAAAGTCACCATCCTGGGACTCCCATAGCTGCCCTTAAGTGCTCCCAAAAGAGTCATATACATTCTCTATATTTTTCATTGTCCTGGTTTCAGCTGGGATAGAGTTAATTGTCTTCCTAGCAGCCGGTACAGTGCTAAGTTTTGAGCTAGGTATGAGAGGAATGTTGATAACGCACTGATGTTTTCAGTTATTGCTCAGTAATGTTTAGTCTAAAGTCAAGGCTTTTCAGCCTTTGATGCCCAGCCAGCAAGAAAGCTGCAGGGGCACAAGAAGCTGGGAGGGAACACAGTCAGGGCAGCTGACCCAAAGTGACCAACGGAGTATTCTATACCATATGACGTTTTAGGAACTGCGGCGGGCGCGTTGCGGAGGAGGGATTTCCGGGTTGGTCGGTCGGCGGGTGGTGAGCAGTTGCATTGTGCATCACTTGTATATTCCAATCCTTTTATTATTATTGTTGTAATCTCATTAGTGTTATCATTATTAGTTTTTTTTCTGTTCTATTAAACCGTTCTTATCTCAACCCACGAGTTCTACTTCTTTTCCCGATTTCCTCCCCATCCCACTGGGTGTGGGGGGGGAGTGGGTGAATGGCTGCGTGGTGCTTAGTTGTTGGCCGTGGTTAAACCACGACATTCATCCAGTACATTTTTTCCCCAAGATTATGAGATGATTCTTTGGCAAAGGGCTTAAAATAATTGGCTGGAAGATATTTTTGAGATCTGGATAGAGACTGTTCCTTTCTCCTACCAGACCTTTACAAAAGCTTACATCAATCCTACTCCCAAACCTCTCTCACCACAGATGAATTCAAAGCTGTCCAGGGTTACACTATAAAAAAGTATTCTCAAAGAGAAATATGATTGTGAAACTTTGTTGAAAAAGAGTATGAGGGTCTGCAATCAGGCAATACCCTAACCTGTTAATTCCAGTGTCAAACTGTGACTGTAAAAACTAAATAAACCACAGAAATGTCTATTGAAGAGTCTTTTTAAGGGAGACAAATTTAAAATTTAGGCTCAGACTTTGGAAATGAAGTGTTTTGATCCTGTAAATATGATTAAAATAATTATTACTCTTCTGGTGTTCTTTTTCTGCAGCTGAACCAGGGACTTAGAGATGGAACTTCATTTGAAATAAATAAATATAACCATTTCTTTCCCATTTTCTCCAACACATTAGAAAAAAAAAAATTCAGACTGGATCACTCCATTCAGTTGAGAACAAAGAGCTTAATTCAGGACATTTATGGGAAAATCAGAGACAAAGAGAAGAGCAAGTAGTGCTTGGATCTCCAAATCCTTCACAGTTAGTAGCTACATGAATAAAATACTTCACCCACTGCGTAGGAAACTTGGGTGGATCCCTCTCCTGTCTGTGCTGAAGCACACATCCCTCCTGGAAAAGTGCCCTAATCCTCATGTCACCAAGGATTTGGAGTGGCTTGCACTCATGAATATGGCCTCTTTATCCCCTCTTCTCCCTCTTCCCAATGACTTCTGGAAGTGGTTAAGATACGCAAACATAAGGGTCTAATGCCATAGTAGATGACCCAGTGCCTATAAGACCTCTGTGGGGCTGGCATATGGTTTTTAAGAGACCCACTGGTTTGTAAAATACCCTTCTGGAATAGAAGGAAGAGGCCAGGAAAGTCCTACGTGCCACCCACAGCCACTCTGGGCACCTATATATGTGCAGGGTTTGCAATTTCTAAAGCATTGGAATACATCTATGCTGCTTCCTAGGGGAATGTGTTAACCATGAGACTGCAGAGTTAATATCAACAGGGGAGAATATCCTCCTCAAAATAATGTATAAACCCTTTCTGGGGAGCTCTGTTAAGGGCTGCTATGTCTTCTCTATTAAAACAGAGGGAGTTAAGCTGGATTTCATGTAGCCTGCTTGGGTGCTTTAATCCCATGCCAGTAGGAGAAAGGAATAGTGTTTATCCAAATCTGAAAAATTACTTCCAGCCAAAACTTACTGGCTGATGTGACCCAATGGTTTCAGGATAACTAAAACTGTGCTCTTCAGCTAGCTTACAATTTTCACTATGAGAATACAAAAGAAACCCTCTCCTACTTCTACAGCTGAACATTCTGGGCCAGAACCAGTAAAACTTGCTCACGGTTGTGGACCCACTGGAGCCTTCCCACTCTGAGAAACTGGTTTGTAGCTATGTCCTCAGCCAAACCACAGTTCTGCTCTCTCTGACTCTAAAGTCGTCTTGCCCGTTTTCAGAAATTGTTTTCTTGCAATTTTTCACAGGACTAGAAACTCACAGATTCAGAGCAATCCAGTCACACACCAGAGCAGTAACTTCTTTAGGTGAGAGCATCCAGATAAGGTATTCCTTTTCCTTAGAAGAGGCTAATATGTAGTTCATGAGTTGTCTAGGTCTAGGTTGAGGGATAGCTTGTTATGGCTTGCAATGGGGACAGATTAAAATGTGCATCGTGTCAAAACCATTATCTACCCTTTCTCTGTAGGCTCTATTTTCGTAAGGATCAGTGAATGTCAGCCAAGCTGACTTCACAACCCAAGCTGGCATTAAAAAGTGGCATACTCTCGATGTCTCTTCTTCATCTTCGTTGTCAGAGGTAGGATGTGAAAGATGTGCTGCTTACAACATCAGAGATTTTTTTTTTCAGCTCTAGGTTGACTCCCAGCTGATGTGTTCTCCCCCTCAAGGCCACAGTTTTCCTATTTGTCTTCCAGCACATTTGACTGCTTAGTTTGAGCTGGATGGATAGGAAATCAAACCTGGAAGAGCTTCAACCTGCAACAAATGGCCCCAGGATATTGCTGCACTGTTCACATAATGCTGATCATAGACTTCTGCCCTTATGCTTTGGGTTTTATGAGTCATTAGCCCTATGTTTCTTACCCTACCAATTTCCCCCTTGCACACAGCTGCAGCCTCTGCAAATCCACATCCACAGCTGTTGCCACAAACCTGATCTCTCCCGGTGCTCTGCAGCTGTACTGATGCAGTGAGGGACAGGATTCCCATCCCCCAAATCCTAAATGTAAGCAAGACACTAGCCAAAAGTATAAGCTGTTAAGAGCTGAGGACAGGAAAAGAGAGTTAGTACTTGTTTCTTTTTGCACCTGCAGGTTGTGTATCCAGGAACTTTTTGTGGTGACTTCTCATTGCCAGCAGTGGACGTGAGAAGAAAAGCATGTGTGCTGTACTAGGAGCTGATTGCTAAATTGCTTGTTTAGCTGCTGATTTTGTGGTCAGTGGATACAATAGAGCAGGATTTAGCTCTAACCACCTGAACAGCTCCATTAGGCTTTCTCCACAAAGCATAACTGCCGGTGGGTATGAATTCAACAGTTGTGGTACCCTTCAATGGCCCCATTTTGTATCTGACCTTGCTTTGAGTATACATGTGACTTACTTTTGCATGGTTTCTCTTTTTACATCCCATTTCTTTCCCCTCCTCCTCACTAATTCCTACTTACTATATTTTGTATTAAGGTTCTACCATGTCCTGACATGTACCAGGCAAACTGAATAGAAAATTAGTCTTTGTTCCAGTTTTGATACCAATAAAATACAGCAGAATGTCAGAACACAGGACAAAGATGGCAACTTAAACCAGACACGGTCAGTAAATGCACTTGAATTTGGAACAGTGAAACAAAGCCATCAGGCCCATATCTCTCAACACAATTGTTCTGACCAAGATGAATTTATTAGGATAGACATAATTTATGAGACATCAGTCACACAAGGAAAACAGAAGACTGGGAATATTTATTTACTATGCTTCTAAAACAATTTCTGGATGTTGCAAGTTCAGTTTTGTATGATTTCTTTCTCTCTACAGATTCATTTTGGGATACCTGGTCCAAACTAATCTCCCTCATAGATAACAGATACTTCCAGTTTGTTACACTCCATTGCTGAAGAGTAGGAGGTGAGCTTCAGTTCTCCTGGACTGAAATATCTAAAATGCAGACTAATTGCTCCAAATTACTTTTATTGTTAATTGAGAAAAATACATGGTTTTAATCCCAGATTTATGTGGTCTGTTTTAGGGTGAGACATTCAGAACAATGCACATCACATCTCAGAAGTGTCTGTTTTTCTTCAGTGACTATAAGGGGAACTAAATTTAGATGAAGGCAGCTATACTATAGATATATACAGTTTGAATATAAATTGAATTCTAACCTAGTTATTAAAAAACTGTGATGAGTACACGGAATCAAAACATCAATATTGCAAGTCATGAAATAAAAGGTGCAGGAGTACACACTTAGAAAACAGGGATGCTTTGAGTGCTACTGATCTCATCTGCCTTTCACCTGGAGATTCACCTGATTCTACAAGGTTAGTTTTTCCAAAAAAATATTCTGGGTTCCTCTCCTTGGTGGAGCTAGATCAATGAAGACAACAGAGCTTGATACATGATAAACTTGCTGAAATGTAGACATCTTAGCATGAGAAGTCTCTCCTAAGACACCCCTCATTGTCTCATCTAAGCGTTTTATTCAGTTGGGAGTCCACAACCTCCTGAGATGCCCCAGAGTATCCTGCCAGGGCTCCAGCTACAATTTGGAAGGGCACAGGTCTTCCATATGTCCTTTGTAACATCTTTAGCACTGCAAGTGTATCTTTGATATCTTGTTTTATATTAAATGGTGCCAAGTGCCTCCATATAGGCTGCTGCATTTAGACTTAGGTCTCCACTAACCTAGAAGATCTCTTTCCCTCTGTTGGGTTAACTAGCTCAGATGTAGAGACCTACATTTTAGATACTCTCTTTTAGTTAAACACAACTATATTTTATGACTTCTTTCAAAAGAGTCTATTCATTGATTTATGAAGAAATGTGTGTATTTGTTTTTCCCTGCCTTGATCATAGAAAACCTCTAAAGTAAACATGTGTGCTTAGATATCATTGATACTACTGTGAATAACTGGATACTTTCCAATAGCAGGAACTTGTAAAAGACGTGTACCAGTTTCCCAGGAAATATTTCTTTTCTTACTAATTATTTTACTGCAGTTCATTACAGAATAGAGTGTTCCAGGTTCTGCTTCCTGGACTGTGTGTACATTTTCTATCAGATCATGTCTCTCTAGAAGGAAAAAACATTACATGATGCAGACACCAGAAATCTATGCCTCCCTATACAGAGTTTTTACTCAAGGCCTTTTTTATGCAATTAAATACTCCCTCTTGCCTTTTTTTCCATCTAGCCCTATGGCTCCTGCACATCAGACTGTGGAATGGCTCAGCTTCAGCAAGGTGTGTGGAAACCCCTCTCAGTCAAGTTATGCTGTGAATAGGTATGTAATACACCCTCTGGTTATGTAGGTTAGATTCATCTTTTATCAAGCAGTTTCCCATATCAGGGTGTTATAACCTCTATGCTATTACAAAACAAATGTGAGAAGCTGTTCCACAAACAAGCCTGGCTGTGGCCGAATGCAGTTAGTTCCGTAATTATAAGTCAAACCGCAATTAATCAGCAATACCATTTCCAAATGACTTTTCATGCTGGGATACTGTGATTTTAAATTGAGATTATCTTAATACTTCTTTTCACTGCTCCAAATGTTTCTCATTTGCTTACTGCAACCATTCCAATAGAATGGTCCATGCAGGACTCACTGACTTGAAATAAGGTTTTCCTCTTTTTCTTCTACATTTTAACATGTTTTTCAGCCTCAGCAAGTTCAAGATATTTTTCTACCAACTCTACAATGTTGCAAGAATACCAACGTTCTTTCTGTGCCAACTACAATACCTCTGGTACATACTTATGTCAAGTGCAGGAGAAGGCAAAAATGCTTATATATGGAACGCATTTAGGGCTGACACATTTTTAAAGAATTCATGGCAAAAATCCCCATACTGTTGTCTCTATTGTTAGATTAAAGAAACACCTTTTCCCAGCAAATACATGTAGGAAACAAAAAGTCATTCATGAAAAACTTCAGTTTGTATAACCTGTTTTACACAGATAGTTATGGCTAAAGTCATTGACCATGTAAACTGAAGCTGAGCCCTTAAAACCATTTTTATCCATGAGTAAGAAAAAAATATCTCCAGTTCATCATTACATTTGAGGTATCTGTGATAGTTTGGAGTCTGTATTGCTTTGTGTCTTCCACCATTAGTCAGAAGGAAAGGGATGTATTTTCAATTTACTTTTTTAAAAAAAATAAATCACTCAATAAATCACCTATATCAAAAGGCAGTTTGGATTCTGAGAAATGTTGTTGTTGTTTGCTTGCTTTGTTTCCTGTTGGCCAGGTTTATTTCAAATAACAGATTTGTCCTAAAAGAGCAAGCTGGGCATAACTATGTTTTGTCTGGTTACATCATACTTTCACACAGGAACACATATCTGAAAAAAAAAAGTGTTGTTCCAGATGAGGTTTCCATACAGAAGTCTTCTGTGTTCACTTTCTTTGTATCCTTCCATGTTGTTGTCAACATTCACTTAGAACAGGCATTGGTTTATTGGTTTTATGGGAAAAAAAGTGATTGAAGGGATGTAGCTTATCTGTCTCATTGACCTGTATCTGACAGGTTCTCTTATTCTAATCTAATATTTTAAATGCATTAGATATGTTGCTTTTTAAAGGTGACTTTAAAAGCGTTTTTTAGCTATTTACAGGAAAGGGAGATGAAAAGAATAGCTCAAATGCAAGTGCTTTCACTATTGAATTTTTCCAGGAGTTGGAATGAATTTTACCCCAGATTTCTTCTCTGGAGCCAGATCCTTGATGTCCCATAGTATAGATGTAGAAAACGTTTCTAGAGAATTGCCAGATCTAAACTGTAGCTGAAATACCAGTCTGTACACAGTTAAAAAAGAACGATGCTACCTTTTTATGTTGCTCAACTTTGCCACATTTCAACAGAGAAGATTGAAAAGAGCATGAACACATGCACATATTGAGCTTTGATATCAAAACTATATGATTTTAGTAATTGAATCATTTGCTAATTTGTTTTGGACTTCATGCAAATGACTTTCACCCCCAAAAAAAAAAATTCCTTCTGCAATTTCGTAAGTTAGACTTTAAGAGCAGTTTTTGAATGCTAAGACTAGAAAGGAATAAAGTTTATTACCCAAGGAACCCATGAATTCTCCTCACTGCAAACTTTTAAGAACCATGTGGAAAAACACCTGTCAGGCACAGCCTATTTACAACAGATCCTGTTCTGGGGGCAGAAGGCGGGAATAGGCCTCTCAAAGTTTCTAGTTGACAATTTCTTACATTATCCATCATACTGTTCTTATGCCCAGTTCCTGTGGCTTCATTTTTGGGTTTTTTTCTCCTTGGTTATGAATAGTCACATAGGCAGTGGTTTCAAGTTTCACACTGTCATGAAAGGAGACTTACTGCAATCACTAGGGAAATCATTGTATCATCTGGGCACTGCAAAAAGTTGAATTCCTTTATTTGGGGAAATCCCTTGTGGAGGATCTAGACCTGAATTTTTTGCTTCTGGATGGATACTTTTGTAACTTAGCTGCAGTCCAAAGGCTGGCTACTAGCAGTTGGTTAGCAGCAATGACTACAATTTGTGCATTGCAGTCAGCGCTGTCTCCATTTGCTTGAGAAATCTGGGGCTGTGCAGAAGAAGAGATTAGAAAAAATACTTTCCCTGTGCTCAAAATATCTAGAAGTATCTTGTCCCCTCCCACAAAGGGGAAACATGTTGAAAGAACATGGTGGGACTGTTTGTTAGTGTGCTTAGCTCCTACTTCATATGGTCTTAACCTACTAAGAGTTTAGACAAGGAGTTTGGAGTAGATGCTTAACTTCTTGACAGCCAATGTAAAGGAAGTGAATCCTGCTTCAAAGCTGGTAGTCAAACCTTTATTCAATAAAACTAGCAAATTAACACATACTCAGTGGAAATTTCCTAACGTGGTGATTATAAGAAGTGATAGATTAGCCAAATAAGATAGACTCATATTTGACCATGAAAAAAAAAAATCTTTTTTCTTTTATTAACAATATTTTTTTAAGTAACAATATGCTAGAATTGTTATAAGTTTCTGAATTCAGTTATGAAGCTATCATTCTTTTAAAAAATATTAATTCTAACTACAAATCAGACTAGTACTTTAGAACAAATGTTTTGTCAAACAAATCAAAATTGTATGGGAAATTAAAGGATTTAACCTGGCTAGTCCTTACACATAATGGGAGTGACTAACATTATTATGCTGGCAGTTTTATCTCTTATTTTATTAATTGCCAAGATGACCTCTATCCTTGAAAAAAAAAAGAAAAAAACACTATTCTCTATTTTTTCCTCTCCTGTGCTGTTTCCAGGGTGCTGATTTCTCTAAGGAAGAATGTAAGAGCAATGAACTCCTGTTTACAAGCCACAAAATGTTAAAAATCTCCCTTTTCATTTCAAAGCAAGAGATCAGGAAATTCAGAAATACTTCCTTCCTATTTTGTAGGCTATATACAAATGTATTTAACTATTAAACCCATTTATGAGATGATTTGTCTGTGGCAGACGTGAGTAGTTAGTGAAATAACACTGCCTCAGGTAACCACAGTCAGACACAGTTATGTGTGTGCTTAGTCTACAGCCTCACTTGTTGAGAATTTCCTTGCTACAGGCCAGAAAGCAAATAACTTGAACAATACTTATTCACAGTAGTTTTAGACTTACAAGTCAGTCACATTACATTATGTATATAAGCATACAAGGCTCAGTCACTAGAAGGACAAGACCAAAACAATCTCAGGATTGAGCAGAAGTCTCTTTCCAAACCTAGCTCATAAATGACAGTTTGGGTCTTTCTCAGCTGCTCCTCATCCCTCACCACTGCAGGTCCCATTAAGCCACGTCCAGCAAAGGCTTAAACTCCGCAGCCAAGTCAACGCAGCTCAGCAAACGAGAAGCAGTCGCACTGCCAGTCTGCGGGTCTGCCTCCGACCATGGACCTGAAAGATCACCTACAGGCAATGGTGCCTGAAGTGTGCCTTTGTAAAGTGAAAGCCAGTTTCAACCCTCAAAGACTGCAGCTGTGCCACAGTGGGCAGCAAACTGATCAGTACATTTGCTGGGACTGAAAGTGGTGGAGAAGAGCTGTGGTGAGTAGCTTTGCTCCCCGAAGACTGAGGGCAGACATCTAATGGTGTGTTTCACTGAGGAGGGTGAGTTTGCTCTACCTGCTCTCCGTGCTGGCTGAACACACGCCTGCTCCAGTCCAAAAAACAACAGTGGGGTGTTATAATGGTGCTGTAGTCAAAATTTCCAACTTGCAAGTCGTCTACACCCAGAATCTCAACCGTGGCAGTCCAGTAGCCTTCAAAGACACTCATAGCTTCTGCGTTTATATGCCTTGACTTTGCCTCATCTAGCTTTTTTTGTGTGGCATTTACCCCTATCTGACAGCAACTGTTTGAATTACTACTCTGTTGGTTATCTCCCTAATAATAGCCTGGAGTGGAAGGTGAGTTAGGTTGTGTGGAAGAAATTAATAACATTCCTTTTTGCAAAACAAAGTTAACTAAAATGATCAGGTCTGCAAGGTGTTTTGTGCAGCTAAGAAAAAGGTCTGTGCAAAGCCTGAACTACACGGAACAGCATGAATTTTAATCAAAGGCACTAGTTAAGCTGTCATTAACTTCAGTGGAACTGAAGAATTGAAGAAGATGGAATTTTGCCTTCATTGCTTAAGCTCAAATCAGAGTCTTGTAGTTCAGGCTTATATAAGGGCTGGAAGAAGAACTTCCATAGTTAAATCTCTCAAGCTGATTTTTATTTTTTAAGGAACTCTCCATAGATGTATCTTTAAAAAAATACGTACATTTGCAGAACCCTGTAGAATTATTTTTTTATTTTTTTAAATTAAATTACTCCACCCCTTGAGGTAATCCACATGAGGAAGTGGGAATTGATATGCTAAATTGCTCTTTATACCATGGTCCTGGATGTCAGATTTATTAATCTTTGTCTTCTTCCCAATTATTTTACCCATAGACCATGAATTGTAGCATATCTGACAGACATTCTTTATAGAACAAATGGAATACAAATAAAGAGCAAAAGCAGCTGTGTTAGAAAGGAGTTATAATCCGATATTAAAATGCTGACAACAGCATATAGGTGCAGAAACACTGCAGAAAACAGGAAGCAATGAAACAATATGGAGTTGTACTACGGACAGCAACCTCAACCCAGCATAACGAAAATGGTGCTCAGTGTGCAAGGCATAACAGCAAAGGCAAGGATGAGGAAGGGAACTACAAGAAAAGAATGAGGAAATGGGTAGACGTTTTATGCCTTCTGAAAGCCAACAGGCAGCATAGAAGGAAGCAAGACAGGTTTGGTTTAAATAGAGCAGAGTTGAGCACTGAGGACCTGTCAAAGCTGACTTTGTAATATTATTTGTAAATGAGTGGAAGCAAAGATTCTGCAAAAAGGAAAGGTGAGCTGAGTGGTGCTGCACTGGAGCAAAAAAGTAAACACATCACACGTCTCTTCAGACTAAAGGGGGAAGATGTACATGTCTGTAGCCATTCTGCAAGTAGGTTACTCTTGAGCAACACATGGGGTGAATTGCATGTAAAATAATGCCTAGTGCCACAGCCTTTTGGCCTCAGTGAGCTAATGTAATATAAATTTTATTTAGCAAATGGAAGTTCAGGAACTGCTTGGAAGAAAATACTACTGTGTTGCCCAGTGTGCAGGTCATTCTGTTCATGGCTATGAATTGAGTTGCTGACTTATGTCTCTGCCTCATAATATTTATTCCACTCTTTTGCCAGAGCCAGAAAAGACAATTGCAAAGCAACCATCCCTAAACTTGAGCTTTCATTTTGTGAACACAACATCAGCACTGCAGCTTGCTGATCAGACTACAAGTATTTTGGCAAAGTCAAAGTGCTGCAAAAGGACAGGCCTTTTATCTTCTCTCTTTCCTTGCCCTGGAGCCAAGCAAAAAAACAAGCCAGAACAATGCAGCTGGATTGGTTTATTTTCAGTCACCTGTTCCTTAAGAAAAGTTCTTTCTTCTAAAATGTGCAGCCCCAAATCTGATGTCATTTATCGGTAATAAATAATGACAAGGAAAGAGAAGGGAATGCGCATATATATATATATATATATATACACACACACAACCCTAGAGTGAGGAGAGCCTCTCACTGCTGCCACTCTTCATAACAAACAGAAGGTTTCTGGCTGGACAAAGGTAATGTATGCAAAATTTGATTTCAGTATTAGCGATTTTATCCATAGAACCACTTGGTCAGTATTGATTGGGTACTGTGCTACAATGGGTAATGTAGTTAATATCTATGTTGTACCAGTTGTGATAATTAGAAGAAAGTGTCTGCTTATAATAATCCCAGAGCAAGTATTTTAAACTAAATTATATCTTCTGTTTAGAAAGCACACCTTCCACCTGTGTGGGTGAGAAATGGCTTCAGTGAAGTCTAATTCCCACATTTCTTTAGATCAAAAGATAACACTGACGCACTTGCTTCATTCTTCAAATGTGAACATAAATTAATCCATTTTGCAGAGGATGCTCAAACATGGGAAATGCTTTTCTAATGTCACTTGAATTATTTTTATGATTAATTTGTTTCTCTTGAGTATTGGGATATACCAGCACACCCGAACTCAGAATTTTGCCATCTAGAAATGTTAACTATCTGTCCAGGCTTCCGGGTATATATGCTATTAAAATGTCTATTATATCTTATAGTATGCAGTAAGCTGATTGCATTTTCTTAATGCAGAGTGAAAACTCTTTTACAAAATGAAAGTTGAATATGTAAGCTCAGAGGAGGTAGAAAAAACTTATATCAAAGTAACTGAAAAGACAAATATTCCCACTTCTACAAACTTGAAAACCTGCTACACCCTGAAAGCTTTATCAGTTTGCAGGAAAAAGGCTCTGCTGAGGAGTGAAGCATCAGGACTAAACACAAAAAGTCTGGACTGTATTTTTCTAATGAAACTTTGTTTCTAGCTTTTTAGCTATAGATTTCATTTTTTATTTTCCATCAAATTTGCATGAAATTACAGTTTTCAAGCAGAGCTACCTAAAAGTGCATTGCTAGCATTTGTCTTTTCAGAAGCATAGAAGTGATTTAGTGGAATGAATGCTATTGACATGGATGAATAATTGTATCTGGGAACTGTCGTCTTTTGATTTTGAACAAAATGCCAAATAAATTTACTCCAAGGGACAGATTTGATTGTACAGTCTGACAGTTGAAGATGTGCTGTAGCATTTTAATCAAGTTTAATTCTGGAGCTAGAAATGTTTTATATTTCCAGTTGTAGCGCTTTTCTGGGGACTCCCAGAATGATCTTGTTTCTGCATGTAAGGACAAGATAACTCCTCAGTGGCCAAAGATATCTGTTCAGTTTAAGAATTTATTCTTCATTAATATGAGTGAGATCTCTGCCTCTACCTCATGCAAGCGATTTCCTTATGCAAGCAATGGGAAAACAAGTTAAAGACTGAATATCTGAATGACATGAAGTCTTTGGTGTGATAGGATATGTCTTGTTGATTTATGTCATGCAATGGAATACACTACTGAAATAAATGATCAGTCTAGCTGCAGCCTATCTAGTACCAGGAGCATTATAGTCACCAGACCACATTCTTCTGGTGTATTCATAGGCTAAATAGACCTCCTAAGACTTAAGAATTCTTAGCCCAGGCACAATGCTACCATAATGTAACTATGAAGCCCGTTGGATTCGATCTCATACCTCTGCATGGCAATGCTGTGCTATTTTTGTTACTTTCAGTTTGAGAATCGATACATCAGGCCCATTACCTTGTAAGCTCATGAAAGAATACAGCACACTGCAGAATAACCCAACAACTTTTGGTCTGAACTCAAACAACTTAGTCCTGCATTTCTGCTATGCAAGTGAAAAAAGAATTCACTTTTCTTCTTTAGTTTAATCTCCCTAGAGGTATGTTGAAACTCTATATAGCTGGGCATCTAAAAAATAAAGAACTTATCTAGTTCCAACAGTGGCTTGATTGCCACCTTCTGATATGTGGACTCATGCTTTATATTTGTTCATTAAGACTTTGCTGTGAATATTAGCCCTAAGATCTTTTGGCTGGGTGTAAAAGTTACATGGTACATTTATGTTCTCTGGTTGATGGAGCTCCAATCCTAGTGGAAAGTCTTTCCTGTGTTGGAAAAATGATTAATGTTTCTAGCCATACCTATACTTATTAGCAGCTAAATTCAGAGGAAGTCACTCCCAACCTCAAAGGTAAATGTTGGCAAGAGCATTGCTACACCAAGCCCTTTACCATGACTTTATAAGCCGTGACGTATGTGTTGGAAGACTCCTACTGCAAACTAGTGTCTCACACACAAAGATGTTTGATAAACCTCATAACTTCCATTGTTCTGGTAGGTCTTTCCCAGGCCTTCTGCACAGGGCCGAATCTTAGTTGGAAATTTAGCCCCAAATGAGGGTTACAAGTGGACCTGCTTGTGCTCAGTTGCAGACCACAATGTATAGAACTTGCTCCTCATCAAAGATGAAAGTATCAGAGCTGTTGCACTATTTATAAATTAAAGAGTCACAGTAAAGAATCTGTGAAGAAAATTAACACTTTTTCTGGACACCCATCATTACTTCTTTCTTATTGTTATCATTATTTTCCCTATAATAAGCAGCAATTTCTGACACCACAGATGTAGGCTGTCTCACTCACACAGGACTAGATAGCAAGTAAATCCACTGACTTCAGTAACATAAACCCAACATAACTATAAGGGAGATCAGATCAAAAATCTAGAGGCAATTGCAGGTGTTAAATAATAAACCGGATACGAATAATGCTATAAATGTTATCTCTTCCAAGTCATCATTCTAGGAACAAGAAATATTCATTCTATTCAGTGAAAGAAGAATGAAATGCACGCTCTTTGTTCAGGATCCTGGTAACTTGCTGTTAATTCTTTGGGATGTTAATCTGTCCTTCAGTTCCTGCCACAAGTAAAAGCTCTTGACTCATTTTTCTCACCTAACATCAACATGTTTATTTAATCACTTAGCAGAGATGGATTGGTGGATTGTTTATATTTTCATTGTATATTCACAGTTTTAACAGGTGTTATCCCAATAGTTTCCCTGTCAAGCAGGATTTCCTAGATCTCTATCACTGACCTGTACTGCTCAACTGCTCACACTGTGTGTTTTTTCTCAGAGTCCAGTCTAAGGTTTATTGTGTTTGACATTTTTTATTACACCTATTTTCCTTGCTTGCTTCAGTCTGTTTTAAGATAACCTGTTGAGCTCAAAGTTACTCTTCCTTGGGATTTTACCACATCTTTACTCTTTACCAACTAAAGGCATGGTTTCCTGTGTATCCTTAATAATACAAAGCTATATAACCTTTGCTTCTTCTGACATGTAGAAACAATTTCCCATGAACATGAGTGGCTTTCAGACTGCTTGTGTACATACTGTGGTATTTGCTTCTATAAGGCACCTTAGCTGCCAGAGGACAATAGCTTATATTATTTCGTGAAGGTTTTGTTTAAGTCTAGGTGTAAGATGTAACTTGTGGGTGATCATTACCATTTCTTGGAGCCATTGCAGTGCTGATTGGATGATGAAACAGGGAGCAGAAAAGGAATGGAGACAACTGTTGATGGGTTCAGTGCTCCACTCCAGAATACCAGTTCCCAATACAGATGATGCTTGCTTGAGCAGGACACTAATGTGACCCTACTGAACAAATTAATGTGCTTTTTTTATACAAGGAGGCAAAGATGAAGGAAATGCTGCAAATTCAAGATATCTTGAATAAAGAAGTCAAAAGGGTGTTAATCCATCTGTTACAAGAAACACAACTTTATGCTACTTACGGTCTCTGCTTCAATGCAAAATGAAGTCTTCTCTCTGTACGAGATAGTGGTACCCATGCACCATCATGCACTCATTTGCACAGTTTCAGCACATTCAACTGTATTAGGTATCAACTAAAATAGTCTTCTGTGTGACAGGCTTGACTTTGCAACAGTTTTGTGCCTTGCTTACATACCACATTACACCCCAAACATTATACAAGAGATTGATGGATTTCAAGTTTTGGTTTTTTTTGTTTTTCTGCTGTAGAAATGGATCTACTAACTGCAATCATTTTCCTCGCTGCTTTGCTACACCAATCTGATGGACAGGTAGGAGCATTCATCTATTCAAAAAAGCCATATCTGAGCACGTTGTATAGATATCTGACGTGACATAGTGTGGTCTAGTGATCCCTAGAGCTTTACAATTCAGGGTTGAAATTATTGTTAACAGGTTAACATAAGACAATAAACTCTGTTTTTTCACAGATTTTTGTATTAAAATATTTCTTCTGCTTATTAAATTATTCTTCTCTTCACAAGAATAATTTTTAAAATACATTTGCCCAAAAAATATGGACTGAAGCCATTCTAAAATAGTTTATCTAAGTATCAGAAATCTAATCTTCACTTCTCTTTAGAGAGGATTAATCTTATAAAATGTAGATATCTACTACGTAGGCACTTGAATATGAGCTATTTATCAAGATCTGCTTATTAATGAATAAAAAGGAAGAAGTACCTCAGGGATGCCAGTCATCTCTTTCTTCAATAAATCTCAGGTGAACTATGTCCTAAGTTGCTTGTTTCCTTTACCTGAGTATAACAGGAGCCTAAAATAACCGGCTGAGATGTTATTTCTACCACTGTAAATGTCTTAAGTTAAACAAGATGCATGACACCTCTTGGGGTAGGTTGAGTTGCGCAAACAGAAGTGTCTTAGTGCAGCTTGGGACTCTTCAGAGTATCTGAGCCACTCATGGGTGGCTGTACAGACAGCTATACCTTTCTGGAGCAGCAGTCTGAGGCTAGGTAGGGCTCCCTGGGTGTTTCAAATGGCATTAGGTGCTATTTTATGCCACTGATTACAGCCTTTAAAGCCTAGAATTGAGCTTTGAAGGCAAAGCAGTGGCATTCATTCATATTACTTAGACATTTCAGAAATCAGTCTCTCTCATTTTTTGCTTTTCTCATTGACCATAAAGGCAAACTGGGATGACTTTTAGAGATTTATATCTATGGTATAGATATCTAAAATTAAATAAGATAAATCACTGCCTAGAAAAGAGACCATCACAGCAACAGTGGAACTCATCTCACTGACTTAAGAATCAAAGTATTAGTTGTCCAGATCCCTGCCAGCCTCTCTCCACAAACAAAGGAAGGAGAAAGAGGTACTTGTAGAGAATGTTTCTTCCAGTCCTGAAAGGAGTTCAAATTTTGTGGGATGAGCTACCTCTGCCCTCTCCAGTAATGACAAAGAGATTGCAGGTGTCTAGCTTAGACTGAGATGTCCATTTTTAGACATTAAGTGGAAAGGATCCTTTCCTGAGGGATGTTTGAGTCTGAAAACTCCAACGTAAGCATTGTAACTCTTTTTCTCTGCAAGGATTCATGACCTGACGTCACTATATATGAGGCAATCTAAATCATGCATTGCTTTCTTGACCTTAGGTTTTTCAGAAGATGGTCTGCAAACAGTCCTAAGCTCTAATCCAGCTTCACACACTTCCAAAGCTTACAAATGACAAGAGCTAGGGACTTTTTTAGTGTACGCTAAAGGTCAAAGCCACTCTTGATATTTGGTTCCAGAGCTAAACTTTCTCAATGTTTGATGTGGAGGCATCTGAAGGTAGAATTCCTATCTACAAATTTCATTTACGGCCATGTCTCCTAATAAAAAGTGCAGTTCAAATCAAGGAAGGAAAAAAAAAAAAAAATCAGTAATTATAAGAATAGAAGAACCAATAAAGCAAAGTCGGGAATATCCAAGAAGCTTTACTTTGACAAGAAGCTCATAATTTATATTGCTTATTAAAATTCTGATAACTGGAACGTTCATTGTTAATGTTTTCCAGGGTTTTCACTATGAAAAAATGGGCATTTCCTCCTTTCCTCATTTTAAGTTTCAAACCCAAAAACAGATCCTTGAGCAACACAATGAAATACGGAGAGCTGTAATTCCCACAGCCAGGAACATGCTGAAGATGGTAAGCTATGCACTGCAACTAGCCTGCTTTCCACATCATTTGCAGGAGATGGTAGCTTTCTAAAAAACCCACAGTTAGTGAAGAGAGAGGGCAGGAAAGGTGCTCTGGGATTAAGATGAAGAAATCAGAATTTTTTTCCCTTAGTTTCTGAAGGCTTCATGCTTTATTTTGCACACCTCAATGCCACAAGCACTTGTAAAATCATTGCAAAGGTCTCAGGACAGGCCACAAGCGCTATTTGAAACCTCACTTCTAACCAACGTGTCTTAGCTTCTCTACTTAGCAAAACTCAGTTAAGCAACATTGGAAATGTTCCATGCCCAGGGTTGTTTGCCTACAGGAGCTACAAACACCGGCTTGCCCCAACCACACCTATTTATTGCTGTCAGACCTATGTTAACACAGCCTGCACGGTGGATCACAACAAATTCTTGCTTTATGTCTGCTCATTGCAATAAACAGCACCTGCCAGCCTTTTCAGGGAAAGTATTTAAACTGGCGATAAGGTACAAAATGCAGTGATGCCTCTCCAATTATGGATAACACTCTTTAGTCTGTGGTATAAGCACCTCCCTTAGAAGAAGAGAAACAAATGCCCTGGATGAAGGAAAGCATGTGTAAAGCAAAGGTGGAGCGGGAGAACCAGCAGCAACATGTTTCTGAATCACACAGTGTCAGGAGGGCAAAAAAGGCCTAGATCTGCCTAGACATTTGTCCCCAGCTGAGTTTGCTTTGCCCATCACTGCTCCCATCCCCGTTCTCCTGGCATTCTTTGTTATCCCCATCCCATGGGCAGATGAGCTGGTCAGTGCTTTGCAGTTAAGTCTGCACGGTAAGACTGGCAAACATTCCTCAGGTTCAGAGTCCAGCTGGTATCTATCACTACATCTCAGCTGCACCTGGGCTGAAAATTAGTTTTATACCCTTTAGTCCACTGCACCCTGCAATGTTAACTCAGACACAAAGCCAAAAGAAAGTAACAGGATGTTATAAAATTCCTATTAATCAGGACCATCTGGAGATCAGGACTGTGTAATACTGTGCAGAATAATGTGCTCTGCAACCTTTAAGAGCTGAAGAAATGTGGTGCCCATGCCCCAGTGGTGTAAACTGGCATGACTCCTCTGCTTTCTGTTGAGGACCACGGGAGCATTTAGCATACAATGCCCAAGTTGCTCCCATTTTTTTTTTTCTCATGGACTCCACTAACCTATCTGTGACCTGGATACTTCTTCCTTTGTGTCTTTCAGGTGTGGAGTGAAGAAGCTGCCAAAAATGCTCAGAAATGGGCAAATAAGTGTGGGATGAAAATCAGCCCAAGAGATGAGAGAGTCATTAACGGTACATGACATATACGGAGCCTAAGCTGATGGCTTAATGACAATTTGCAGATGATCCCTGTGGATATGAACTAGAAATAAGGATAATTTTTAATCTGTTGTAGAGTATCTTTTTAGGATTATTAAATAGAAAAATATCATCTTTGTCAGATAAATACCCTGAAAGACAAGTTGTTGGAACTTGAGAGAGAGGGATACTATGAACTTGCCCTATAGTTGTACCTTTCTTGAAGTAGCTGCTTTTGGCTCCTGCTGGAGACAAGACAGCGCAATAGATGACTGTTGGTTTGACTAAGTACAGACATTTTTGTGTAACATTTTGTAGTCATATAAGTATCTGTGACTGAAAGCTCACCAAAATCAGAGTTACATTTTCTGCAGTTTTCATAGGATCAGATGTACTGTCCTCTTCTTAAAATCACAGGGCAAATACGTTGGCATCGTAAAGATTTGTTTAGGATGTAGCTAGAACCCCTCTGTCTTACCTCCCACCCTACAGCTTGCTTCTCTCCTAAGTAATAAAATAAACTTAATTCTACTTCAGGTGTCACCTGCGGTGAGAATGTATTACTATCGTCTTACCCAAAAACATGGGCTGAAGCAATTAAAGTCTGGTACAGTCAGTCCTCCAATTTCAAGTATGGATTTGGAGCAACTGCAAAAAATGTCAGTATTGAGAACTATACTCAGGTATGGTGAATTGAAACAAATTGCAGTGATACACTAGAATTACAGGAGTACACATAAGGGAGCTGGGAGATATTGAACAGCAGAAAAAAAAAAATTATCACTGTCATCAAACCATTATCTGTCATTCACACTCTGATCGAAAGATGAACGATAAATTAAAACTCTTTTTCATCTAATTCTGAGGCAATGGAACCAGTATGTTGGAAAAGCTGTACAGAAGAGAAATATTATTCTGTGGAAAAAAAAAATTAAATACCTTTAATTTAGAAATAAATATATTCTATATAGGGATTGAAATACCTGATTAAGAATTATCAAAGCAAAATATCTATGATTGAAATATTTGAATTTAAACTCTTGTGTCCTACCACAAAGTGTTCAAAAAAATTTGGAAACTGGAGTACATGTTTAACTCATTTTTCTATTTATTATTTTTGACAGCTAAACTGTAAATTTAAAAGCTAAATAGACAAAATGAAACAAAAAAATTATCTTCTGGTTCTGTTATTTTGTGGCTCTTTGATGAGAATTCAGTAAAATATGGCTCTGAAATAATGTGTTTATTTTCTATTCTACAGCTAATCTGGTACAACAGTTACCAGATTGGATGTGCAGTTGCCTACTGTAGTAAGAACCAGTTCAACTACTTCTATGTTTGCCAATACTGTCCTGCGTACGTGCTACCTTTTATAGTCATTTAAGATGCAATAATTATGGATATGTTTTCAACAGCTCCTACAGTCCGTTGGTCATGTGTAGGATAGAATCATTACAGTTTATTTTAACCATTTATAATTTAAAAAAATGCTGATATGAATTGTAGGTTTAACATCAGGTTAAATAGTAATATTTATTTTATTTCACATTGAAACAGATATGAGGCACATTTCAGCATATGAACAAAGAAAGGTCTGTCTCTGCCAGAATCAGGCATCACACACAAATCATCCTATAACTTTGACCACAAACAAGAAAGTCAGATGCAAAGTGAAAGCCTACAGCAAATGAATATTCACAGATGTAAAAAGCATATCTGAAACAGATGCACATCAGAAGGCATCTGCTGAGGTTAATTCCTTATAAGCCACAATCACTTGAAAGCCATTAGAAAAGCAGAACTAGGAAGCACATAGTATTTTTTTTAAACTGATAATGCTATACAAATGCAAATAATCAATCAATTTTCTTTCTCTAAACCTTAGTGTCCCTCTTATTTAAAATCAAAGTTCTTGTATTCTATGAATATCTGAAACTAAAACACGACTGTCTATGAAAATAATTTTATCCAAAAACTTCATTGTGATAAATAACATAAACTCCTGTTAATGGCTCAGATTTGCACTTTGATCTTGTTTTGTGTTGTATTTCTTTCAAATTTCAGAGGAAATAATGTAATGCAAATAGCTACACCTTACAAAAGCGGACCAAAATGTGCAGACTGTCCCGACCACTGTGACAGAGGGCTGTGCAGTAAGTGAATGTATTCTCCTCCTTTCACCAACCATTGCATTACTTCAGATAATTTATTCCTTTGTAGCATTTTACTTTTGCATAGTTACTTCTTGCTAATCTGGACGAAAGATCCTAGAACTGCCCCTTTCATTCCCAGAAATAACAGTCATTAAATATCCCACTAGAACAGGCACAACCTTGAGCAGGGCGGTTGGACCAGGTGACCTCCAGTGGTCCCTTCCAACTTCAACCAGCCTGTGATAACAGGTAACTTGTGTTGCTCTTGAGCAATAGGTGCATTATCGCACTGTCAGTCTTCCACTGCCCTCTTCTGGAAAGCTCAAGACAAAATGTCTTGATGTACATCTCTAGCTAAGGGCATGAACAGATTGTCAGGCTTCACATATCTGTATGTACGTAAAGCTCTGCACAGGCCCCCTGGGTTCTGCAGACCATGTGGAGCAAGTCAAAGCATACAAATAGATGGGAACTATAAGATACTGCCTTTCTGCCTGCAATCCCTTTTCTGTAATATTCATACAATTTTAACAGCAGGACAAAAGTACAAAGGCTATACAGACATG
>VYZV01010770.1:62668-73807 GCA_013401275.1 Pandion haliaetus
GACCAGGACTTGGTTTTCAATTAATATTTCTTGGTTTTATTTCTATCTCTTGTATTTAGGCAATCCTTGCAAGTATCAAGACTTCTTTGGAAACTGCAGAAATCTGAAAATGTTGTTTAGCTGTAACCATTCATTCGTGAAGGACAAGTGTCCTGCTACCTGTAGATGCATCGCTCAAATCATTTAATATCCTGGCAGATGTCATTACAGCTGCTGTGAGACTTAATTAGTAGGAAAGGGTAGAACTCTCGGTGAAGTGTATTCACTCTCAGTGCATCAGCTCAGATTGACCTATCGGTAACATCCTTTTCTGAAATCTCACTACTATTTCAGTTCTAAATAAGTCTAGTAGCTCAAAATATCCTCTGATGTTATTTTAGACTTTGTAGAAATCATGCTTAAGCTACTAAGGTGTTACTTTGTAGTTTTTCTTGCACTGGACCTTCCACTGATTAATTTCTTTTTAATGGGAAACACACTTTTAAAACACTTCAGGTTTCTTGCAAAATATGTTAAATGCCACTTAACTTTCTTCTGTTACCTTTTCTTTGATTATTAATGGAATGTATTCCTGCTAAATAAATACATGGTTTACCACCAGGTCACAAACAGAGCTTTTCATTGAAGTTACTTAAAATTCAATTTTTTCATTTGGCAAATTTCTTATGGATATTTCAAGGCGCTCTGATACTTCATGTGAGTGGGGATGAGACAGGAAAAGAAAGACATAGCAAAAAGTGATGCATTTTTTTTTTATGGCCAAAATAAGAGGCACATGTTGAAACTGCCAGTTTTACTCTCTGGCCTATATACAAAGCTTCTGATACATCTGTGCATGCAGGTGATAAATGATAATTTTTGTCATATGGCACCAACAGTTGAGAAATACGAAGCTTTTTTAAAGCATTCATACAAAGTAAGAGACATATATATATATATATATCTCCGTTCTCATCCTCTCTGTGAGTAAGTCCCATACTCGCTTGGAATTCATATTGCAACACTTAGAAAAAAAATGCTGCTACAAAAAAAAAAAAACCAAAAAAACTAACCCAAAACATCCTGGTGCCATGCAGGATGCAGTAGGGTGTCCCACCAGACCCCCAGCTGCTTCTCAAGATGGGTGCTGGTCTCCCATAGGTTGAGTCACATATATCAGCCCTGAGCAGGACTGATCCCACTTACCACCTTCTCTTCCTAGTTTAGACTAGTAAAAATCATTTTCTCCATAGGACTGCAATTCTGGTTATAAACACAAGAGGGTGAACCATACCCAGGCATTCAGCTGCATTGGTTTTTCGTTTTGCTACCTGTATAAAAGGCTTCTCCTTTTACCAGAAATTAAAGTTCTGGGCCTACCCTGGCCTGATTTAAACACTTCCTTGCACAGCATCCAGCTAATACTGGGTGAATAAATAATCACTACATAGATAAACAGCTTGGTGGTTTCTTCCCCTCCATTGTTTCATCCTGTCACTGTTAGCCAAATTACTATCATATTAGAGCAATTTATACCATCAAATTAAGGCAATTTATGGTTTTCAGGGTAACAGTGACTAATTCTGGTGGCCTCGATTTTCTACCTGCTGAAGCTCAGTTTCAAGATCATGACTGTGTGCCACCATTCAAGGTTTCTACAACCACAGCAATATTTGTAGAAAGTGTAATTCAAACCAAAGCTAGGTGAAAATTTCCTGAGAAACCTATATTTTCGTCGGAAAACACTGCTCTATAAAACCCCAGTTCTCTTAAAGCAGGATACATAATTTTGGCAAAACTCTCAGGTGTTTTCTGCCGTAATTCCAAGTTTTAATTTCTGCTTACAACCAAGGAGATGGGTGTTAAAAATCCTTCTGTGCACACACTTTCTCTTTCCTCCCTCTCTCTCTGGGCCAATGAATATTTAAAGGGGAATGATTTTATTATCACAGATTTCTGAGAGAGCTCCCTCCCCAAAGAGCCAGGTTTTGTGCTCTGGATATCCAGCTATGGTATTTGAGCAGAACAGCAGCAGGAGCTTGAAGAGATCTGCATCATGAAGTGCCACCCTGGAGCATCATGCATCCTGCTGGGCTGTTGCAGAGTATTCAGGCATTAACCTGCTCACTTTCATAGGGGATTTCAAAAGATTCTGCTTCCCTATTGATGTGGAATAGAAGAAATAGCAGGTGAGATGAAACGCTACTTGGATGATCCTGTTTCCCAGTACAGACTTCAAGGAGAGCTTGGCTCACTCCACTTAGTTGTTCATATCCATGGGAAGGCTGAGATGCTTCTGAATGAGTTTCCCATACACAGGTGAGGTAAAAGCAAGATGACATTCACTGAGATCCAGCATGTCAAATAACATTTTTCTCCATTCTCTGGCTGTGTTTTCACAGACTTATTTTTTATACTGAGCGTTGTTTCCTTCGTGGTACTAGCATGTGCTTTTTGGTGTGTGCTGAAGTTACATCTAGAGAATTGTGCAACTTTTTAGGTGTAGTTAAGGCGAGAAGCTAGTAACACCAAGAATTTCTTACAATTTCTATCCTGGTTCCAGATATACTCACAAGAAGCACATATGCTGAGAGATGATAAGAGCAACTACTATGGTACAAGTCTAAGTCTTATCTGTGGAGAATGATGTAAGAGCTCTTCAGCAGTTAACTTACATGGCAAGGACTTTAAACACAGAGTTTTGAACAAATGCTATGAAGTAACTTTAACAGTTTTACAGCTTCTGAAGAAAGAACATTTTTTATATTTAAAATGTGCCCACTGTGTAGTCATGTTATCTAATTTGGCTGTCTGAGAATCAGCCTCTGGGCTAAGCAAAATGGAATGTCTTTCACTTTCAGCATCACAAAGTCTTGTTGACAGTCATGGGCCTAAATCTTCCCTGTTTTTCTCCATCAGCTCTTCCATAAATCTTGCCTTACTCATGTCCTTAACATATCACACTTACAATAACAACAGGTTAAGCACCTAAGACTTTATACTAAATGAAAAGCAAGGGTTGGAAACCCTGAGACACCATTAGAAATTTGTGTTGTCAGAATATCCAGTTACTGCCCAAGAAACAAAACTGTAGCAAGATGCATGAGCAAGACTGAGCAGCAAAGGGTCATCAGAGGAAGGACAGGATGAGGATGTTCCCCACCCCTGGGCTGCTCCCGTTTCTTCTAGGACAGGCTGCCAAAAATTGGATTCCTCTAAGCGTAAGGGCCACAGTTAACCTGTGAAAAACAGGAGACAGACTTTCTCATTAAGAAGCTACTTGACAGCTACTCTCTCCACTCCGGGCTGCAAGCAAGACATTTAATCTCCGTGCTTCAGTCTCACTGACTGCAACGCAGAGATAAACTGACATAGTCAGGGCAAGCAAGATTAATTACTGAATGCTGAGAAAGAGCCTATGAAGCACTAAGACCTGTTAATTATAATATCACATTCGGTAGCCACACCTCCTTTATAATTATATCTCAGTTTAACCACAAGTCAAGGGGACATGGGTCACCAGGAGATACAAATAGGGAAATGACGCTCCCTCCCACGCTGACGCGCCGGTGATGTCTGAAGGTTCACGGGCTGGTCACAGGGCTCAGTCGTCTGGTCCTGGGGCTGTGCAATGCAACCATGGGGCTGTTCCCTAGGGCTGACAAAGATATTCTGACACCCGCATGAATAACAAGTCTTGAAGAAAGGCAATTTTTAGGAAAAGCTGAGATAACAGATTGGCATAGAAATACTGTCTCATACATTAAGGAAATGGCCCATCTTGACTATTCATTCTGTTACTGATGGGCAACCCAATGCTCAACACCTGTAACTGAAAACGCCTCTTTAAAACACTTATCATCAGATTTTTGGTTTTTTCCACAGTAATGGAAATGATCATTTCAAATCAAATTACATTTTTATCTGTCTGTTTTGCATCACTAACACTCCTCTGCTTTCTTCTCTTCTCCCACTTCTGCATAAAGTGATGGAAGTAAAGGTTTTCCACCCAAACTGCCAAATTAAAATCAAATTAAGGCTTTTATTTGTTTTGTTGACAAATTTTGAATGAAACAAGATTTTTTATTTTATTCATTGACTTTAAAACACCAATTTTTATTTTAAGGCATGCATGACGATTGATCTATCATTTTTAAAAAGTCCTTTCCCAATGTAAACATTTTCCAGAAACCTATACTGAAGATAACAAAGGAAGTATATGTTAAGCCATGTTATTTTTATTAACTGATACATAGCATTCTTTCTGCAGGCACATGTAATCATTCAAGTGCCCCACAAAGTTATGCCTGCAGGGTCAAATGCTGTTTATTTTGGCAAAAGTTGAAAAGTAGCCCTTATGACGATTGAAACACTGAGGAGTCAGGTAGAGTTTCTAACCACTACTGCTTTTGAAGCACAGAAATTACACAAATCCAGTAACTTCAAAGCAAGAATGGTTTCACCTCTTGTGCAGATGTGGCTGTGCATATGGTTCTGGCCATATGACAGAGGAGGCTTTCCTCCCTCACCCAACAATGTATCAGAAAACATAAAAATGTCTGCTATTTTTTTTAGAAGTAGACTCCAAAGTTAGTGCTTTGTTTTTAGGAGTGGTTCCTGTGCAGGTGTCACTATTTCTTATGTCAGGATATGTTTCTCAACATATTGGTTACTGCAAGTTACAAACCTGCTTTTTTTTTTCCTTCCTTTTTTATTGTGCAGAGGGTAATGCATTAGTAATGCAAAAATGTGTTTGATTAAAAGGAATAAATCTGAAAAAGAACCGAGCTTTTGCATGAACTTTTAATATCCTGCAAATCTATCCCATGGAACAGTTTAATCATTCAGTTTAACCACAAGTTCTAGATGTCCTTTGCAGCATTCATCCCCAATTTGTGGCTTACAGGCAAGCCCCCTTGAAATTTTTTTCACTCTTATGCTTGACTCCATACATATTTCCTCAGCCTGATGAGGACCACAAAATACAATACTGTTCAAGCACAGTCCCAATGTTAGAATGATTTATGGGAATATTTTTGTCAGCTTAGAGGTGTGAAGAATTCTCACCTTCCATCACTTCTGTGCTGGCAGAAGTTCCACCGCACAGAATCTTACAACAGCAGAACATGTCTGTCATGGTTTAATCCCAGCCAGCAACTAAGCACCATGCAGCTGCTCACTCACTTCCCCCCAACCCAGCGGGTTGGGGGAGAGAATCAGGGAAAAAAAAGTAAAACTCGTGGGTTTAGGTAAGAACAGTTTAATAGAACAGAAAGGAAGAAACTAATAATGATAATGGTAACACTAATAAAACGACAATACTAACAAAAGGATTGGAATGTACAAAACAAGTGATGCACAAGGCAATTGCTCACCACTCACTGACCGATGCCCAGTTCATTCCCGAGCACCAATCCCCCCAGGCCAGATCCCCCCAGATATATATACTAGACGTGACATCACATGGCATAGAATATCCCTTTGGCCAGTTTAGGTCAGCTGCCCTGGCTGTGTCCCCTTCCCAAGTTCTTGTGCCCCTCCAGCCTTCCTGCTGGCTGGGCATCAGAAGCTGAAAAATCCTTGACTTTAGGCTAAACATGACTTAGCAACAACTGAAAACATCAGTGTGTTATCAACATTCTTCTCATACTGAATCTAAAACACAATGCTATACCAGCTACTAGAAAGAAAATTAACTCTATCCCAGCTGAAACCAGGACAATGTCCTTCCTCAGAGATTCTTTTTTAACATTGGAAATGCTCCTTTGCTACTAAAACCTGTGTATCCATCTAGGAAGGAGTTGCCAGGATGCTCTGCTGGTATGTTGCAGGTTAAAGAGTTTTATTTACCGTTTTACGTACCCGGAGGAGGAAGCTCAACTTTTTACCCTCTCTCCTTCCTCGGATACCTATACTGAGTGGATTGTTTGCATGCAGAAATGGTGTTACCTAGTACACTGTTGTCTCAGCTAACCCTGTTTCTAGGAGAAGTTAAAGCAGCCCTTGTTTAAGATACTTCTTTATTTTTATTACATATTTGCATTTAGTTATAAAGAACAGACACAGGATTGTGTGATTTTCTTCAGGATGTGCTAGGAGTAGTCATGCTTAAAAACCTTTATCCAAAGCCCATTGGAGACAACGGAATGAATGGGTCTGATTGACACCTTTCAGTGACACAAAAGATGGGATGTTTCATTTGCCAAAACATACACCCAAACTTCTTGCTGCCATTCACAGTGAATTTTCTGATAAGTCTCCTTACTATTTTAAGAATGATACCTGATGTTGAAAACATAAGAGTAATCTGACCAGGTGTCCTGCAGTCCCAAAGAAGACTCCTCAAAAGACAGATGGGTGCTTTGACATCTCTTCGTATCACCCTCATCTCCCCCAGTCAATGTTTGCAGTTAAGGCACTGGTGCTGGACCACAATAGACAGGAGTCCTGGTGCCAAATTTCTTGAGTTTCCCCTGGAAAGCATCCTGGAATAAGTTAGGGCCTGATACTCAGACTGTGGAGGATTCTTTGCTTCAATTCCTCATCCCTGAAACAGAAATTATATTTTCTCAAAGTAATAATCTGCTATACAACTAAACTAGTTAAAGTCTGTGAGAATTTCAGGTGTGATTCATCTCATCTAACTTTAAAGGCCTGTGGAGTTAGTCCTTTTTATATTTGAGAGAGAGGCAGAGAGAAAATGAAAGAGTGAGAGAGAAGCGAGTAATTTTTACCTACTTTGGGTATCTGTATTAGGATATGTTTAATCACACCCCTTAAGTAGCTCTTTCCCTTATCTCTAATAAAGTGAGCACCAGCTCACCGAGATAAATGTAAACACCTACAATGTAGATGTTCATTTCTGCAGATGCCACATGGAATTAAAAGCTAGTAACTCCCCTTCCTCCCTTTTAGTAATACAAGAAAGGTATTATCGCAGAAACCTTAAAGACATTTGAAGTGTGCTATTATATGTCCTCTTAGCCTTCTCTTGTTCTAAATAAAAATAAAACTTTCAATTGTTCAATTGTTCTTTCTGTGTCATTGGGTAGAAGGCAGATATGCTGCAGGTGGGTAATGGACCTTCTTTAGATGACAATAAGTTATTTGTCGAGTTCTAAGCAGTGCAGTCTGGATCTTTTTTGTTGACAACGGGGAGCAGGAGAAAATAGTCCAAAACTAGTAGGATGAAGCATAGGCCTGAAAAAGCCTCAGGCCATAAAGGGAGTCAGGATGATTAGTTTAGACCAGATGCTTAACGTCTACCCCGTTTTCTGTGATAAAGTGGGAGGCAGTCAACATGAACCAACTCTACAAGGGAAAACCCAGATATATTAATTGCAGGATGACTGTTAACTATAAAAGTGAAGTTGTGATCAAATGTGAACCTGAGGATTTAGCATGCATTTCCAGAAAACAGAAGAGCTAATGCTATCTTACATGATGTTGGTGAGAATTCATTTGAAATTCTGTTTACAGCTCTAGTTATTTGTCCTTAAGTGAGCTGAAATTAAGCCCCAAAAGAAGAGATGTTAACATATTCAGGAAAATAGACAGTCTGCAATATCAAAGAAAACCAAAGATCCCATTTGATTACAAAAAGCAAAAGCTGAAAGGGAATATGATTGCTGTCTACAAACATCGGAAGGGTTAAAAAAAGGTAAGAGCTGCTCAAGCTGCCAGATATTTTTATCACAAGAAAAAGATATATACACTGTATTAATAAATTTAGTAAAGAAATCAGTTTCTAAGCAGTACAAGTGCAAATGTCAGCAGCAGCCTTCCAAATGAATGAAGAAGGACATAAAAACTTTACAAATAGAGGGCAAAACATTTATCAAAGGGATTATGTGATAACCTACCTACAGTTCCAGGAAAAGTCCTCAATGGCCTAAAAATTCCATGTGTTCCTAAACAGACAAATGCTGGGTGACTGAAGAGGTAAAAAATGTCAGTCATGATAAATAATGTGTTGGAAGCAGCCATCATGCTTCTTCCACAAATTGTAGCAGCTGAGTGTCCATGAAATCGGCTTATAAATGGGAAAGAAGGGAGGAGACAACGTAAAAAAAAGAAATGTATAAAGAGCCAGGAGGGAAAAGTGAAATGAAAGGAAGCAGTAGAATGTGAAGGCAGGGACACAAACCAGGAGATAAGGGAGAGGCCATCCAAAAATGTAGAAATTTTGCTGGACAGGCAAAAATCACCAGAAATATGAATGACCACTCAAGCCTAGTATTTAATAACAGGCATTGGGGAGGTTTTAGGGCAGTGAAGGCACTCATAGTCTTTAGTGGCCCTGACCAGCCTCACTTGAACCTTCTCCCACCACCTGCCCATGGCGCAGGAGCCCCATTTTAGTACCTGTCTCTACTCTTGTTTTTTGCCCTGCCTCCTGGATGGGCCTTGGACCATCCTTTACGTAATCAATAAACATAAAGATGGGTGCTTTTGAAACACAACAATTCAGATCATTTTGACATAATATTGACTATAATATGTCATAAACCAAGCTGAAATCTTTGGAGCTCAGATAATTCCTGTAGCCTCACACTAACCGTCATTGTAGATCTAGCTAGACAGATCAGGTGAACAAACCAGTATAAAAGATTTTTACCCAGCCCTGCTTGAGTTATTTAATGATGGTAAGCATATGTTTTAGATGTACCTGGAAAGTATCTAAGAGGAATGTGGCATCTAATGAGCTATGGCATGAAAACTTCTATCTTTGTATGAACACTTCAGAGACTGGACTTTCCCAATGAAATTATTTTTCTTTATATGTCCATATTTATTTGCTCTCAATTCATTGTAGTACCTCCTCCAGTGTTGGCTTGTCCCGGAAGGAATGTTGTATTTTAGGTAGTAAGTTGGGTTGCAGTTGTTCATTGAATTTGTGTTTGGTCCATGGCAAGGAAATAATAAATTCATCTTGTCAGTTCAATAGCACTGGGTATTCAGCGATTTACTACCTACTTCCTGGTAACTAAAAAACAGTCATGTAAATTAATTACTAAGGTCACAAATCATGTCTTCTATTTGGTCAGCATTCAAGCCACAAACAGAGTCTCTACTTGCCTAATATTCAAACTACTGAAGGAGATGTTAGCTGTACATAGGAAAAACAAATATGGGAGTTTCCTGTAGGAATTTTTACATACTGGTTGTTCTACCTACAATTGTGACTTGTGCCAAGGTTCTACTGATTAGAACTTATGGATCATCGTTAACGCATGTACAAAATGCACAGTTTATGTTGGGTTTTAATTTGTGGTGTTGCTCAGAGTTTACAGCATTCATTGAGTCATCAAAATCAGATATTTACTATCTCTCTGCCTTGACAAATCCTCATGTAGGACAGACCAATTATTTCATGCATTGCCACTAAATGGCACCTTGCTGCTGTGCCACAAAGAACATTATAGCTTGGCCTCTGAGAGGCTGATGTTTATATAAATGATGAAAGTGCCACACATAGCAGGAGGTCTTCTGGGATCAGCTCCCTGGAGCCTGTTTCCTACAGTTTCAGTCTACAGACACCCTCTCCGATCTGGCTGCTATGGATGGATTGTTGTACAAAAGTAGCACTGGGAGCTATATTAGCTAGGGAAATTGAAGCTAACATATCTTTTCATTGAGGAATATTCCCTAACCACCCTCTTTGACTCCTCATGCATGCATTGCAATTATTGCGGCAAACAGCATTATGTAGCTCACTTAAGATTTCTGTACCATTTGTGTACTCTGCAAGATTTAGTGGAGAGAGAAGTACTTAACCTTCTCAATAGGAGGGCACGATGAAGTGGAAGAGGTGGGAAAAGGCCCTCTTGCTAAAACAGAAAGCATGCCAATTTTCCTGTAGTCATCACTCCAGTGATGTGTCCTTTCCCTACAGCAAATAGAGCAGACAGGACCTTTGCAGGAATAGCACAGTACTGTACTGAGCAAAACTGTAACTGTAAAAGACCATCAGGGGCAAAAAAAAAAGAGGATTTATAAAGCTGAAAAGGGTTTATCTAGTTTTCAGCAAACAGGTACATGGAAATCACACACAGTATTTACAGATAATGGAATAGATACCTTAAAACTCAGAAACACAGAAAACTGGTAAAAAACTTGATATGAGGAACAAAAGTACCTGGGCCACAAAACAGGAATTGTAAATTAACTTGTCACAGACAAGGCAAAGAGATGAATATACTTGCTGTTGCAGTACATCACCTAATGTCCTAGCTCTCTCGAGTCACTATTTCTCAAAAGCACTTTTTTTTGCCATTATTCCTCACAGGGAAACAGATCCCCACCCATGTACAAACTGAGGCACCGAAGTTGATAATTTAAATTATTAAAGTGGTACATGTGATCAGTGCATAAGCTCAGAAAAATATCTTGTATGTCTAGAAAACAGTTTCTACAATGTGGCACTTGGAAGCAAGGGAAGCAAGGGCCGGGGGGGAAGTGACTATGTAAATGAAACCGTTAGGGAAGAAAACAATTGATAGAGAAAATTCATATTACTTGCTAGGAAGGGTGAAACTAATAAGGGAAATCAGCATGTTACAGAATCTGTGCAGATTCACAGATGATCAGGACTTTTACCCAGAGCTGCAAGTCCACTTAAATTTTATCTCAACTGATAGATGAGCACAGAATTGTTTGCTAGAAACTGTTTTGAAGACTCCTTTGTGCATTATGTGATCTTCAGTTAAAAGGTAATTCAGAAGAATATTTAACTTCCTTGACACTGGAAAACAACTCTCCAAACTCCATGCTGCCAGTAAGTCTATTGAAAAATAATTATTTTTAGGTGCATCTTTCCAGTTTTCTTTTTTAAAAGCATCCCCACTACTAAGGTTCTATCAAAGCCTTTGCTTGGATACTATAAAGATTTCTGTTTCCATTTAAATCTTGTCCTATGTCTTGGGAAAATTTTGTTTTGATTAATATGAATGTAACAAGAACACATTGAAGGCAACAGATCTAAATCAAGTGATATTGTAGAGTGTCTGCAACCCAAAAGCAACTTGGAGATTGCTCAGATTGATGTGCACTTGCATTTGCTGATGCCAGTACGGAAAGTTGTATCATGAAAGGTCAGTGAGAAACAAAAGACTTCCCCTCAATTTCCCTGGCAAGTGCCCTTTCCTAGTGCTCTTCTAG
>VYZV01010770.1:82330-103963 GCA_013401275.1 Pandion haliaetus
CGATCCGTCTGTAGATTGCCCGTGCCGCACACATCACCATGGGTATTGTGTTCCCTGGCGAGCTCCTGGGATAGACTGTTCTTGCACTTAACAAAACCCTCTCCCAGACCTTGTGTGGAGCCCTGTTTTTTAATTTACTATCTCCATTTTAAAAAGGTGTCAGAGAGAGGGCAGGAGCCTCATCATCACATAGAAAAGGATTCTTCTCACCAGATGCTAACACTACAATATAGGCCTTTAAATGTAATCTATCCAGTTAGGGATCACCTATAGTTATTTCTTCTCTAATACCAGTGTCTAAAGTATGTGGGAGAAATGGCCTGCTGTCTCCCATGCCTTCGTGTGCAGGCAGTGTATGACTATGTTATACCTGCACGCTCTCCACACTACTGAACTGCTAGCAAGCTTCTGGCATGGTTTTGGCTCACACAAACCAGCACCTTGATGTCCTCCTCCATACGGTGCAGCATAGATAAGGCACTACTCTCAATAAGTAGTACAGGTGTGAACAGTGTTTGGGAAAGAAGAGCATGTAACTGTACAGATGTGTCAGCTTGTGCCATTTGCATTTTGGCTAGGCTGTTCAGTTCACCAGTAGAGACAAAAACTAAGCAAATGCCGCAGATGAAAAGTTGGACTTTTAGACGCTGACCTACGAGTTGATGGATCTCATTCACAATAACAAAGTGGAATAAAAGCAAGATTTCCTAATAAATACCTGTATTTTCCCTTTTAGGCCCTCTTCCTCTCAAACTTCCCTATCTACAAAGTGCATACAAGAACCTGAAGACCCAGCAGAAAGTTAATGCTATGGTTGTATAGGTGTATTAGGACATATCCTGAGCGAGGACTTCCCCTGAGTTCACAAAATGATGGGTTCAAACTGCTTCCCCTGCTATCACCAGGGATGTTAATCCACCTCATAGATTTAGTTGTTTCATGCAGGCGACAATTTCTGTTCTCAGAACTGCAGTGCAGGTCCTGCTTTTATATGCCTTAAATACCTCAGCACAATGAATCCAAGCTGTTTCAGTATTTTTGGACAGAAGATGAAAATAATAATTGAGGATCACCATAGTTTTGTACTTAGGTAAGGGGGGGGGTGGGGTGCTGAGCTGAGATCATTCCCAAAGCATAGTTTTGCATTATATCTATTTCTAGTGGATGCAAGTACAGGCACGGCAAATTGGATGGACAACTTCAGGTGTGCCATGCCACTAGAATGGGAGGACAAGGGTGTGTGATGGTTTTGCAAGCCCTCCTGGAGGATTTCTTTAGTACTGGTATCCTGTACGTAATGTCCTGTGACTGATCCATGACACATGGCTTAGGAAAACTTAAGTGCTCCTTTTGTTCAGGGTTCTACGGTTTACTCCTTTAGGCAGAGTGAAATCACAGTTTTAGTATAAACCTAGATGCCACAAGCATCTCTGTGTTGAGACTGACCACCATGTGGAGACCTTGCAGTGGAACTAATCTGTTGGTCTTGGGCAGCCTTGCAGAATCACATACAGTGGTTTTGTTCAGGATCTGCTGGAGCATTTTTCCCAATCTTTATTTTCCTGTCTCACAGAATAGAAGTACTATGTTTTGTTAAACACATCTAGTTACTGAAACAGTTTATTTCAAATCATGCTGTTTACTCCCCATCATTTTAAATCATTCCAGACCTACTCTTCTTTAAAATGATGCATAAGAGGTAGTTAAAGCACTATGTATAGGCTAGACTAGTTGAGATTTGTCCTCAACACCCATGAATTCACTTAGTTTTAACCAGGACTTTTAATCTTTTGCGTAAATAAGTCCAGACAGCTTTAAAACATTTATATGAACCCTCAGGAGGACCCAGGATTACATGCCAACCAGCTGCTTGTTTCAAACAGAATTTCTTCTAATCTGCAGGGCTGGGGTAAGATTTCTAAAAGCAGCTTCCAAAAGAGACCTGAGCATGCAGAAGCCCTGTTGATGGGCACTGAGAATTAAACTCCTCAGTCATCAATGTGTTTTTAAAACCTGTTCTGTTGCTCACACATAGAATCAGGTTACTTAAGCAGTAAAGCATTTTTTACTAATCTAGACATGACTTACTGGGATGTTGTATACATCAACGGAATTGTTCTGATGAGAACGATTTACTTGCTTTTTCTGCAATGATTTAACCAGGAGATCGCAAACAAGATCAAATAGTATGCTGAATGCTAACAAACCATAATCTCCTCTGGGAGGCTGGAAAAATTTTGTTACCTGGAGCTGACTACCCTGAATGGGAAAAACTAAAACCTTATTGGAAAGTTCAGGGCATAGGCTGATTAAATAATAAAAAGAGCAGAAGTAGGTAATTTTCAAACGTACCCCTCATTTTGTGCATGGAACTCAAGTATAATATAAACTGAAAACTGTTGAAGTCATATATCACTTTGACTTGTCATGCTAAGCATTTATTAAATACATTTCCATTTTCTTCTGCTAAAGTCAAACAAAAAGGCTACTTTTGTAGATGTTGCTGTGCAGCTTTTATGGATTTGCCCTTGAGTTCTGTATTTTTTGGGTAACATTAACAAGTTTTTCGTAAAGTGCTTATACAAGAGTCAGACAAATAACCTGGGTCACTTCTCAAATGCAAAGGTGCTCATCCCACAGGCTACTGGGTGAATGGTCACTCATAGAAAATTATTTTTAAAAGGGGAGAAAAAGGCTTGTTCAGCATCCAGTTTCCACTTATCCTCAAAAAAGCAGGAAAGAGATCTTGCATTGCTCCTTCCCTTATTTGAGAAGAGCTGTCTTATATTTTCGTTCCATTTAAAAAAAAAGGTGGGTGATCACCTGTACCTGAGATCATCAGGGTGGTGTTAGGGGAATGCTGGGAAGGCTATCCATTCTCATTCCTACCGGTCCTAAACACTGCTACATGTTTTCCAAGACATTTGAAGAGAGTTGCTCTAGATGTGCAGTCCACCACCGCAGTCAAGCCAGGTATGAAGGCACAGCTCTGTGTTCATGTGGCACAGGCTGCTGCAAGCTGAGAGGATGCACAGACAGATGTATCCATCCAATGATCTTGTACTTTAATATCCTTTTCCTGAACAACCCCCCCGACTCCCTCTGACACAGGAATTTAGGCAAATTAAGCTGTGTTTTGGGTTCTGCATCCACTAAGACATTAAAGACTTTGCTGCTGGTAGAATCAGGAGGGTTGTATTAGCATGGTTTGTATTGTCCCCAGCCATATCTTTTTCATCTCTTGCCAGGTCCTCTGAAGCAAGGGAATATGTTGAGCTCTAAGCAAGACAGTTATTTTCACATAGCACTGCAATACAAAATGTGCAAGCATATCAAAAGCAGAAGCCCAAATGGGGAAGTTAAGTTGATTATGTATCTTTTAAAATAAGTAGTAAGCACAACACAAGAGTTTGGATAGCAGTTCTGGAAATTGAGTAACATGGAGGAAAATGGGAAGCTTCCAAAGGACTGCAGGGGCCTCAGAAATCCCATCACTGGCCATTACTGAAGTCAGGCAATAAATGTGAACATGTCCAGCCTAAAGAGGAAGCAGAAGGGTTGGGGATGTCTGAGAATCACCTGCATTTCTATGCTGTTTCTTAGATGCACGTAGCCCAATGTAAAGGATCTTACTACATGCGTGTATGTATTTCAGTGCTAGGTCAGGGCTAGAATATGACAGTGCAAATAAAATAGAGTTTATTAGGAATCTCCAGCAACTTATACTTTTGGGCCCTCTCTTGGCTAAACATGGTAATGCATACAGCAAAACTAAGAATGCTGAAAGTACATAAATATCTGGGAAATGTTAACTTCAAGCCAAATATTATACTAACCAGGTCAATGTCTCAAGTTTTTCCCATGTATTTGCATGTAAGCAGCAATGAAACTAAATAGTTTCTCTATACTGAGGTTCTTACTAACAATAAAAACAGAGAAAAAAAATTTAATTACAGGACTCAAACCTGTTTGGTGTAGAGTCAGTTAAATCACATAAAACACTTCAGAGTAACAAAATATTTTAAAATATAAAATATCCATGTTATGATGATAAGCTCAGTTTTATTAAAAAGCCTGAAAAAGGAAATAAAAAAACCTTCCCAAAAAAGTAGAAAAAGAGCTAGCCAAATTTTAACAAAATACATGTTTGAAAAAAGAAAGCATATCTGAAGGAGGGCTAAGTATATGCTGATTAGCAATGTTAATTTAGTAGTTTAGACATTACCTTAAATGTCTTTATCTTTTACACAGGTAAAGAATTCAATCACTTGTACAGTAATTCTTAGGGATCACAAGTGTATCTTTCACTGGGCCAACTAGAATTCTATCAAAAAAATCCCATGTACAATTTTGGAGTGAGCCAGAACACGCTGGATGTGACAACTTTTATTTGAGGGGGAAGAGAACTTTTCTGTAAGGACATGAAGCTGTGATGTTCCAGGTAGCTTCACATGCAGAGAACCATTCCAGACACATTAAATTTGCTAGTATAGAGACCTAGAGTTATTTCCATAATGATACAGCAAGGTATAAAATCAATAACTGGGTCTTGCATTTTCCAGAGACTCAGTCTTCAACTAGTAGACTGGTCAAAGTGGGGAAGGATGGATCACATTGATGACATGACTTTGGAACTCTTTTCTATTAAATCCTCATTTGTCCCTTGCTTTCCTCCCTTCATAGTCACTGCACAGATATGTTTTCCCTTCAGTCTTTCAGGATGTCCATGTGATGATATTTGTTGGATTTGGTTTCCTGATGACTTTTCTGAAGAAATATGGATTCAGCGGTGTTGGTATCAACATGCTTATTGCAGCCCTTGGTCTCCAGTGGGGAACCCTGATGCAAGGGTTTTTGCACACAAAGGGAGACAAAATTAGGATTGGTATCAAAAGGTACGTGTGAATTTACCAAAATTGACATTTATATCCCTTAAAATATCAGGAGAAGCCATAAACTACAACATCTGTGGGATCAAACTTGTGAGTTCACTGAAACTTGACTGAGCCTTACTGTCCACCTCTCAACATTCCTCTGCCCTTCACCTCTAAATGGGCAACATCTTGTGCACTGAGCCAAGGGAACCAAAGGGTGGGGTGAGATTGAGGTGCTACATTACATGTGGGCCATAGGTCATGGAGGGAGACTGCTTTGAATCTCTGGAGCTGTGGAAGCTGGAGGATTTCCAGCAGTAGCACAGCACCTCCTGCATCCAGCAGGCATGAAGGATTTGTCCTTCCATGTTGCATGGGGTCACAGAAGAAAGGCTGGAGCAGTGTGTCTGTCCACTCATGAGGTTTTCTCCTACTTCTCAAGGAATGATCTGCATGAGCACCATACTGCAGTAGGTTTTGGACCCCAATCATAGAACCAGAGACCTCAAAAGCAATGTCTCTAGATACTTTTAATCCCCCTCCCATTCATCTGTCCTACTTCTACCAAGGTCTCAGAATGTTTTCCACATCTGCAGCCCCGTTTTCTGAGACAACTTGTAGACAATTTTGAAAGGGACAGCATCCAAACATTACTGAGGGACAAGCAGAAATAATATAAGTAGCTGCCTAATGCTTACAGACAGGCATCTGTAGAGGGACCCATAAGTTAGTGCCCCTCTGTGCTGCAAGTTTTTGACCAATTTGTGGTTTTATTTATCTTTGTCATTCCCCATAACCTGTTAACACTGGTCCTTCCTGACAGCTAGTGTAAACATATGCACAGTGCTAGAAATGAGAGAAACCGTCTGACAAAAGCTAAGAGCTCCCTGTCATCTTTGGAGTTCAAAGAACAGTCAGAGCTGGAAATAACCCTGCACATCCACAAGACACATCTCATCTGCCTTTTCACTATAATTTTAACCTGCTAAGCACATATATGGTATAAGCAGGAGATAACCTTCCCACACTTTTTCTTCAGTAGCTGGTAAGATCCCTACAAAACCCATCTGGAAAGGTTTGATTTAATTTTCATCCACAAAGATGATCTTGATAATTCTGTATCTGAAGAGTTAAAGCTCTACCATTTTAATGATAAGACAGGTTTGATATTACAGCCTTTTTTCAGGTCTCTTTAAACTGATTTTATTTTTTCCTGTGTTTGTTTGTTTGTGGTTTTTTGCTTTGTTTTGTTTTTATTTCTTTTCTTAACTTCAGCATGATAAATGCAGACTTCAGTACAGCAGCTGCCTTGATTTCATTTGGAGCAGTCCTGGGGAAAACAAGTCCTGTTCAGATGCTGATCTTGACAGTTGTGGAGGTCACAATCTTTGCTTGCAATGAGTATCTAGTTACAGAAATACTTCAGGTACAACTATTTAGCAATAATTGTTTTCTGTTTATAACAAATGCTTTCAATTTATAATACTTCCAGTGTACATATTCTAGGTTCTAGTTTCTACCATAGAAAATAAACCATCGAAGTAATCCAGACTTCTCTTTCATCAAATCCTCCTCTTCATGCTGTATAAAATCTGTGGCATTATTCTGGGTCCCTATTACAGGCCACAGATGTTGGAGCCTCTATGACTATCCATGCTTTTGGAGCTTATTTTGGTTTGGCCGTAACCCTAGTCTTGTACCGTCCTGGTTTGAAAAACAAACATGAAAATGAAGAATCCACCTATCATTCAGACATATTTGCCATGATTGGTAAGTGAAGTAATAGTGACTGCTGATCAGGTGTTCATCCCTCTGTCATCCCTCTGTTTTAATGATTGCCTATTATCACACTGCATCCATTTTCTTAAGTACACTCCTAGAGGCATATTCTTTTTTGTCTAATGCATGCACAATATTTTCAGTGACACACATATTTTTACTGTTTTTCCTTGGTTGAAAAGGGAGAGATCAAATTAAAGATGCATTTTCACTTTGCATTAGTGGTGATTCTCTTTTTGTTAAATCTTCTCTTATAAGCAACATTTGCATAGAAATTGGCCATAATTAGAAGTATTGATCTGTGCCTGTCCTGTTATTGAATGTTAAAAACCATACATCTATCTGTCCTAGAGATCTATTCATAAATCAATTTACCAGATAAAACTATCAGTTATATCAATAGATGGATGATAAAGGACTTGCATGTGAACTGTCTTGCTAATGCATTGTATTATGGTATGGTTTTCACGGTGGTGAGCTCTGGCAGTGAGTGGGGTATGACAAGGGGTCACAATGTGTTAAAGTCTTCCAGTAAGATTTGACAGAGACCAGGTGTCAAAAACCCAGCTGCCAGTGTCAAGAGCTTCTGCATAATCTATTATTTCTTCCAACGCTTTGGCTATTTCATGTTTCTTACTGATCATCTTCCTCATTTCTTGTAGCTAGTTCAGTTGTGTTGGATCTTTCACATTGAAGTACGCCTTGTGACTGAATAGTCTTTGTTTTGTTTTGACTTATATTCATCCAGGTACCCTGTTCCTTTGGCTTTTTTGGCCCAGTTTTAACTCTGCCATTGTATCTGAAACAACTTACCACATTAAAGCAATTGTCAACACTTACTATTCCTTGGCTGCATGTACTGTTGTAACATTTGCCCTCTCCAGCCTGGTGGATCAGAGAGGCAAATTCAGTATGGTAAGAATCACATCGCAACCTCTATTAAATTGAGTCACCCGTCTATAACAAGGATGATTAGGCAGATTCCCAATGTCCGTGAGCTATTTGGAGCCTTTGGTCATACTGTCGGCAAAATTAGAGCTATTATACTTCTAAAAGCTATAATGTAAGATTGGGCCCTGAGGCAACTCACAGTGCTTTATTTACGTGGTGATTCCTCAGTGGGATCACTGCATCTGGAGAGTGAAAAGCTCTTAGACATTATAGTGATGGTCCTGCTCCCTTGTTCTCTTTTGTCCATGGAACCTGCTGGACCATAGGGACATTAGGCCAACGTTCCGGTGGACTTTTGGGTCTTGCTCCAAAGAAGATCCTAAGCGAGTTACAGTATTGCAATAGCCAAAATAGGTCTCTCAAGGCAACAGCCTGTTTCCTGGCAATCTCACAGTGCAGCCACACAACAGGCAAAGCCAAACTAGGTTGGGGCTGCCAACCTTTCATCTCCTTGCCCTAAAATCCAGCCCTATGTTTTCACCCACTTCTTTCCAGCAGTTGCAGTGTTTATCTAAGCCCAGCATGAGCAGGCACAGTTCAATGAGCTTGCAGAATTTGCTGCTGTTGGAGGAGGCAGTTCTCACTTGCTCAGCCTGGCTTCTCAAGAGGTCAGACGAGTTTTAGTGACTTTGCAAAAGTTGAATGTCATTAACCTGGCCCCAGCTAAACTGGCTGAGAGCAGCTGTGAACCAACACCTTGAACATGTAACAGGGAATCCTGTTTTAAATTCCTGTTCATTTTTCATTGGGAAAAAACCCACCTGAAGAAAAGGTAAACTTCTGTATGCAAAAAAAAAAAAGCCTTCAAAGTCACTCAGCCCTGAAACAAGCCTCTGTTCCACATATCTCAGCTCCACCTCTGTATGCGCTTTGCAGGTTCTCATTCAAAATGCCACCCTGGCAGGAGGAGTAGCAGTGGGTACCTGTGTTGACATGTCAATCCACCCTTTTGCTGCCATGTGCATTGGGAGCGTTGCTGGAATCATCTCTGTCCTTGGGTTCCACTTCCTGACTGTAAGTATTGAGGACCCACCTCTTGCTTCATTGGCTTTACTGGAGCTCCCTTTGTTTGCTAGAAAGGGATTTTAGAGGCTGGCTGATACAGTATAGAGAGTAAACTCTAGATTACAGTTATTTTTAAATCACTGTGATTTAAATATATGCTTATGAGCTAACTTCAGTCCATCAGCTAGCTAAAAAGAGAGAAGGATCACAAACATATTAAAGTTCATTAAAGTTAGGATTTCTGTTCAAGGAGCTGCCAGAATTTTGTTCCAAACCCATGTTTCAGTGAAATAGGACTAACCACATTTCAGTCTTTTGAAATTTCTAAATAGATCTGTAATCAAAAAATACTTTTGAAGTATGAAATGGAATTGTTTCATGTGCAAATTGTAGAAAAAAATATTCTGACTAAAACTATTTAAACTGCAATTTCCTGATGGAGGAACATTGTGGAAGAAAATACCTGACTAGCAGACTCAGAACAGGTGTGCATGTGTTACTTAGCCACCTCTTTCAACCTTTGCGGCAGTGGCTGAAAAGATTAGAAATACCAGTAGACTGTCATGTCTTTTGTACCATTATATTTATGATGGTAGCTTGGACATTTATACCATTACACATACATACTTGGTCTTCTCTGCATAGAAACAATTTCACAGTTAAGGGAAAGATAGCAGGTTTTACAGCTAAACTTTGTGTACATAAAATAAGTTAAATTGTTTCTTGTACTACTGCACTACTTTCTTTTGCATATCATTCTATAGATAATGGAAGACAATAAACTTACTATAAACTTCATATTTCCCCTCATTTCAGCCTTTCTTGGCATCCAAGCTGAACATTCAAGACACTTGTGGAGTTCATAATTTACATGGTTTACCTGGAATACTGGGAGGTATCGCTGGCATCGTAGTAACTGCGATAAAAGAGCAAGTTAGGTGAGTTATAGAGAGAAAAGAGAAAGTAGCTTATTGATTTTTGAAGATCTATACTAATTTTCCACCTTCCTTGGATATAATTATGACTTTATTTTCCAGAAAATGCATCTTTGGTTTCATGTCAGACATCGTGTTCTGGCTTAAGTAGGACTCTTCTTGATATCCTGCCTTCATCACACTGTTTATATGCCAATCTTGATCCAAATTAAAAGCTCAAGTAAAAATAAATAAATAAAAACATCATAAAAAGCAGCATACAGAACCATACAAATGAAGAAGAATCTTTATTATGATTCTATAATTATAAAGCTGGCAACAGTAAGATTTCCAAGAAAACTGGCAAAATGCACTATTCCTCTATCTTAAAAGATACCAAGAAGATGAAATGCTGCTCTTTTTGACGAAGGGGAGCATTCTCTAAAGGCTTACAAGATACTAATAGTCTTTTCAAAGAACTTGTTTTCATCTGTAGTCCAAATAAAACCCAAAATAAAATAATGATTTCTGTCTTGTACACAGCAATGGCAAGATGTTTTCCTGTGAGCCATCTTGTCCAGCAGACAGCAAGTGCAATGTTGTAAGACCACTTATCAGTCTCAAAGCGTAACATTTTTTTGAAAGTGCATGGTTTGGTTTTCTGCCCTTTTCAGGCAAGGTGTCCGCTTTACTCCTGGCATGCAGGCTGCTGCCCTGGGCAGCACAATTGGAATTGCACTGGTGGGTGGAGCCTTGACAGGTCAGTATGATGCATACAGCAACTGAAATATATGTGAATTTAGAGGTTTGCCCATGGAGAACTTCAATGTATCAACAATTTCATGTGACTAATACAAATTAGAAAAATAGAAATAATGCATGATGGCAGAAACTTAACTATGGAAAAGCAGTTTTCCAACAATTTTGTCTTCAAATGCAGCCTAAATATCCTACTGAATACATGTTTCAAAGATACCGGATTGTATATATAGGAATAGTAAGATGTTGTTCTGGGTGGAATTCTTTTCTAGATTCAGACACTTAAAATTCTGAACAGAAACTAGTTTGAGACTAAGACATATTCATTTAGATGCCACATGTTTCCATGTGATTGTGGATACTTTCCAAACAAAAATTCAGGCTGAAATAGAAAATTCAAGTCTGAAATCTGGCAAAGGTTTGAGCAATTAAAAACAAGCCTTTATTCATGTCGACATGAAGAAATGCGCATCTCTCAGAATGAGTGACCTGATGTCCCAGGATGGTTGGGCATTTTTGTAGACTAGGAAACCAGTCAGAAAACTTAGATGACTCCCCAGGGCACATCTGAGGAACATTTATTTGGGCATTTGGTCCATTTTCTAACTTCTGATGCTCTTTTTCCTGCAGGTGGCATTCTAAAGCTGCCCCTCATGGGACAAGCATCTGACCAGAACTGCTTTGATGACTCTGTTTATTGGGAGGTAAGATACAACTTCCCTTTATTTTCATTATGTTTGAAGATGTACAGCACATTGCAGTCCTGCTCTTCTGGGGTTTGTGGTTTGCACACACGAGTCAGCTTTCAAAAATATTGCTCTGCCTCAGGCTGTGAATTTATCAAGGACACCTTCAGGATCTTTTTTGGACTTGCTAGCTAGCGTGCCATTTACACTGGACTAACCTGGAACAAAAAGCAGAAATAGAGCCAAGAAATTGAGACCTCAGTGGAGCTCTTTATCTCCCTTTTAAGTGCTTGCTGTCAGGTATCCTCTTCCTTCTTGTACTTTAGACACGTGATATTTGCATTTTTAGCTAAATGTTGCTGTTTTTCTAATGTCATCTACAGTTTCATACTGAATGAAATTTAGAGCACTTCTTCAGTATTTGTAGGGTGAGTCTCCCTTAGGCTGAGCAGAAGCTCTTCAGCTTCCTGGTTGAATGATCTGACCACTGAGGTTATCAGAAGAAGACAGGCCTCCTGACACTGTTGTTTTATGTATGAAGACACAAACAATGGGGCTGAGAAATAAGTACATCTGAAATAGCTCTGCTAGGCTCCCTTTGTGCTCAATGAAGAGATGGCTCTAGATTGCAGTTCATTTGAATCCTTCCAGATGTATGTTAGGTTACATGAATTAAAACCTTGAAAGTCTCTATATTCCCTACTGATAATGAAAGACCTTTCATTGCCTACCTCAAACGTAGAGCTCTATACTGTAGAGACCTAGATTTGATCAGTTGAGTCCCACATACACCTCTGAGTTGGATGCCTACAGTCAAGTACAGAGCAGAAACTCAGACATACCTTTCCTCTTCGCTAACCTAAGAAGCTCCCTGTACTGTTTGTAGGTTTTCTGCATCTCCCTTCATTAGAGACTGATGACAGATTCTTAATTTAGGCAATCTGAATTTTATCCTTTATGCCAGGATGAACTAAAGAAGGCAAGACAAGAAGAAATACACTATATACATTCCTAAAATGTTGTGAACACAAATGGAGATTTTATTAGTTTTTTAATGAATTAAATGCCAGTATGAACCATACAATTTGGCTTTTGGTGAGAGCAAGTTTGCAGTCTAAGGGGAACTTTTGAGCCAAAAGATCAGCTGTAGCAATAGTATTCATAAAAAACAACTTTTAATGACAGCTCTGCAAGTCATTCACTGTTTGACCTTGGGAAAGTCAAAGCACTGTTTTTTTGCCAGACCTGAAATAGGCTGTCATGTGTAAATGATAAAAAAATGTCAGGAAAATAAAAGTTTTAAAGTGTGGCTGAAGAATTCACAGCCTGTGTTGACCAGTGATAACAATACAACCCTGCTCAATTGAAGGTCCTGTAGAATCAGAAGAACTGCTCAGAAATATTCTGAGTGAGCTTTATCAAGTAATGTGAAGGGACATTGATATTTGACATACAACAACATTTACATTTCATTAGAGATGGTCACCTTGTTTCTTTAGAGCTCTTTTTGAAAATCCCAGATATTAATTTTGCACTCTCATAGCTAACATCAGTGTTAAGAAATTCTTCTATTAAGAAAACCCTGAATTCATCCCTTAGAATTCAGAACTGGTGCTTCATGTCAGGCTGGGTCAATGTTAATAAATAGACACATAATATCTACAAACAGAATTACATGCTCAGTGCACTTTAGTCTCCTTTTATGGAAAAAGGAAGTCTATATCTCATTAACTGGACTCTTCTTTGATTTTCATGGCAGGTTCCAGAAGAGGAGAAACAACATGAAATTCATGCCAACAACTATGATGAGCCCAGCAGATTTGAAGCCACAATGTAGAAAAATAATTCCACAATGTAGAAAAATAATTCATCTGTAATATTTGTCCTAATGATGCTATTTTCAGTTTCTAATGCTAAAAAAAAGCATCCGAGTATTCTCCTAATCACACTAGGTTTTCAAGAAGGGGTGGTAGACAACTATATTTTTGTAATATAAAACAAGCTTGATTTTAGAATACATAGTCATTATGCCAAGCTCAAGTGGATTAATTAGATCCTTCCAGTATATTTGTTCATCAGAAACACCCATCACAAACTGCTCTACAAAATTATCTGTATTTTACCTTTTGTCGTCACTGAGTCAATATAGCTATTGGGCAACCTTTGTGTTTCAAGCCTATTACAGGATACCATATTTAACTGCAAGATTTCTCAGTTAGAATCACTTCCTTCAGCGGCATAGGGGTAATCAAGAAGAAATTGATTGATACTGTTTATTTGGATTCTAACAAGCTTTTCACCAGAGCATCTCAGACTAACTTTTTAAGAAAGCGTGTTGTCCTGTTTTTGGATGGGGGAGAAAATGTGCTGTATTTGAAGACTGGTTATGACAGGAAACAAAATGTTGACATAATTTTCATGGCAAAGCACAGAATATAGTGATTGATAAGGTATACTAAGTGGCAAGATGAGTATCAAGATTCTTTGTTAATATGTTTATTGAAAGGGAGAAGAAAGTGAAATGGTGAAAAATTTCATTATTGGCATAGATTTATTTAGACTGTTTCAAAGACACAATAAGGAAATTAAGTAGGAGCTATGAAACCAGGTAATTACATAATATGTCTTATTAGGTCCAACAGTAACAAGTGGATAGTAGCACCATTAATGTCAATAGATACAAACTGAACTAAATGCTAGCTCCAAGAAAAAGCGTCAGTTGTTAGGAACTGATTGGAAAGCAACTATGTTCAACCTACAGAAGACTCGGTGGAAAACTTCTGTGTGGTGAGTCGCTACCTTTGAAGTCACTGCCTCCTAAAACAAGATAAAGTAGAAAGAAGAAAATTGAAGCTAAATTAAGGTAAATCAACTCCACCTAAGAAGTGATGATAATGGCTGCTCAATTAAGAAATACAAAAATTGAGGCACCTGAAGGAAATCTATGAGATGACAGTAGCTGGAAGCAGAGTCACAGGTTTGTCCCTACCTACATGGGATAATCCATTGAGAAGCAATGGATGGGAGATGAAAATCTAACAGAAGGATCACAGTGCCTCTAGGCATTATTCAGACACAGAAAGCTACCACTGATGTCTCAGAAGGACAAGCTACAGTGGATGAACTTTCAAGACTTTTCTATACTAGCATCTTATTTCAAGTCTTACTTATCAGATTTAAGGGGAAAACTCTTCTCATATAAAACAGCACAGATATTTTCAGTTCTGCTGATGTATTTTTCCTTGAAAAACTTTAGAAATATACTAGGCACGGCTGTCCCATATGTTATATCAGCTGTATACTGCTATATATGTCAAATTTCTATGAATGAAAATACATTTGTTGTAACACACTTTAGTTCAGATATGCTCTTTTGCAGATGTACAACGACTGAGTCTTTTCTACCTTGCTGGCTAGAAGACATCTTTTATCCTTTCAAAGCTTTCACACAATCATTTTTGTAAAAACTGAGAAGGCATTTAAAAATGTGTGTATTGCATATGTAAACATTTTAGAAGTATTTTGTTCATAATTTACAAACACAAAGTATTGACGTACTTGAAAAAGATTCCGTATGTAGACAGACTGTAAAAATCTTGTCCTCAATACATGAAGCTCACCCCTGAAAATCTTACTTGGAGGTTCAAAGGGTCTTTCATTCACCTACAGCTGTGAGGTAATTTCACTGATTGTGAGCGTTGACCACAAAGGAATACCTGATGGAGGAAGTACCACTCACTGTGAGTAAATCTTTCGGAATGGTGTCCTCAACAGTTATCTTTAGTTCTGGATGAATAGACAGTGAGATGGATTGAAAACTTGCTGAAAATCCAGGCCCAGAGTCTAGTGATCAGTGGTGTGAAGGCCAGTAACTAGTGAGGTACCCCAGGGAACAATACTGTGTCCAGTCCTGTTTAATGTCTTCATTAATGAGCTAGATGGTGGGGCAGAGTGTACCCTCAGCAAGTTTGCTGATGACACCAAACTGGGAGGGGTGGCTGATATGCCAGAAGGTTGTGCCACCATCTAGACGCACCTCAATAGGCTGGCGAAATGGACTGACAGGAGCTTAATGAAGTTCGCCCGGAAGAAGTGCAAAGTCCTGCAACTGGGAGGAACGACCTCAGGCACCAGGACATGCTGGGGGCCACCCACCTGGAAAGCAGCTTGACAGAAAAAGACCTGGGGGTCCTGGTGGGCACCAAGTTGAACACGTGGCAACAATGTGCCATTGCCGCAAAGAAGACTATTCGTATCCGGGACTGCATTAGGAGTGCTGCCAGCAGGTCAAGGGAGGTGATCCCTCCCCTCGATTCAGCACTGGTGAGGCCACACCTGGAGTGCTGGATCCAGTTCTGGGATCCCCAGTACCAAAGAGATATAAACATTCTGGAGAGAGTCCAGCAAAGGGCCACAAAGACACTGAAGGAACTGGAGTGTCTCTTATATGAGGAAACACTGACAGAGCTGGGACTGTTTAGAGGAGAGAAGGCTCAGGGGGATCTTATCAGTGTGTATAAACACCTCGAGGAAGGGTGTAAAGAAGACAGAGCCAGCCTCTTTTCAGTGGCGTCCAGTGACAGGACAAGAGGGAAAGGGCACAAACTGAAACAGGTTCCCTCTGAACATCAGGAAACACTTTCTTACTGTGAGAGTGACCAAGCACTGGCACAGGTTGCCCAGGGAGGTTGTGGAGTCTCCATCCTTGGAGATATTCAAAAGCTGTCTAGACATAGTCTAGGACAACTGGCTCTCAGTGGCCCTGCTTGAACAGGGGAGTTGGACCAGATGACTTCCACAGTTCCCTTCTGACCTCAGGCATTCTGTGATTCTGTGATTTGAAATTCCTAGTGAATTCAATGGAAGTAAAGTTATGCCAATTCCTAAGCACTTTAAAAAAACAACAAAAAAAAAACCTCTGTGCACTAATCACTTGGGCATTGGCATTCTGATTTCAGGTCTCAGGTTATCAAGGCTGTGCCTGTACTAATGACGAAAATATAACTAATCAGTAACCTGAAGAACATGCATAATTTATGACTTTTATACCAAACACAAGGTTGATGACCTGTGGTTCTCCATGTTCTTGGACTTTCATGCTTGGACTGTGAGCTACACGCTCACCCAATCACACACACTTGGCTAGCAAACATTTACCTTCCTCTCTACTGTACTGAGGATTCATTAGCAAGCACGGGGGAAGAAAACAAAACCAGTCACCAATCGCAAGAAAAACATACTCTTCACTGGGAAAGAGGTTTATGGACTAGTACAAGTGTCTCTCACAGGAAATTTTTGTAGGAGGGCAGAGATCCAGAGTCCACATTTTCTCTTTTCTCTTCTGTAGCAAATACTTGGCTAAATAGAGATGGACTGGAGCAGCTGCACTTCCATTGGTTTAGTGTTCATCCTGACTTTTCTATCCATTTTGAAAATGAGAGGTTTCTGGAATAACCGCCAGAGAAAGAATTTTCCCCCAGGACCAAGAGCATTACCTATCATTGGAAATCTGCATCTGTTTGATTTGAAAAGACCCTACCGGACTTATCTACAGGTAGTCATTATCTTTTCTATTTGTCCCATAATTGCACATATCACCAAGCCTCATAGCTGGAGATGTCAGAGAGTTTCTCCTATTGCACTCAACGTGTTGCATCCACAGATGACCCTTAGCAAGGGACAGCAGACTGTTATTTGAGCACAAAAATTTGAATGCAGTGAGATTTGTTCTTTATTGTAATACTTTTTCTGTGCAACTTCATGCATCTAGGTTTCAGCCTTCAACAACTCTTAAATCTATAACAAGTGCTCTCCTAATTTTTGTGGTAATTTTGAGGAAAAGGTAACTGAATAAGGAGTGATTTTGATCTGTGGTCTAACTCCCTCCACCTTCCACTGATTGACGTGTCTGGGGTTGTGACTGCAGCTTCCTGATTTCACTGATTTAGCAGCCCTTCTCATCGCCCTTTCTTCCTTTCTTCCCCAAAAGCTGAACTATATACTCTTAATATTCAGGTGCTAACTGTTGCCAGAATATACAGCAAAGATCTAAGCAAATCAAAGTAATAAATCTTTTGGTTTTCTTCTAGCACTTTCTTTACCTAGTTTATTGTAGGACTTTCCTGATTTTGAGTCAGAAGACTTCTATGAGCCTGCTCCTTAGAGTTTTTTCTACTTAGATATTGAAATTACACGTCCTCCTTGCTGATGATTTTTTAAAGGGGTATTTGCACCTACATATCTGTATGTATGTTACATCCACAATTCAAAAGACTGCTCAGATGGAATGTCTGGAAAATCACTTTAGCTATCCAGTGCAGCCTAATTGTGTTGCCAAAAGCAAGCTCCATCTCTTTTCAGGCCAACAGAACCAACAGGTCTCTGCTGTAATTCAGTGAACCCGTTCTAATGGAGGTTGCTTCCCTCACCTGAGTTTAGCTCAAGGTTCAATATTCACACATACTTAGTGTGTAAATGCAACTGGAGACCATACGCTCATCCTGACCATCATGATTGCAAGTATTGGAGAGTCCTTACTGGAGAACACCCTTTGAAAAGATGATATTCTGCCACAGCTACAGCAGTCTGCGATAACAGTATCACCGTCAAAGCAGCTACTCTTAATTCAGACGCATGTCGCTTCTGCTATGTTATTTCATATAGTTGGCTGGACTTGCTTACCAGTTGCTGAGCATTTTGCATATTGATGCTAAATAGTTGCCTTCTGTTTCTCTGTGCAAACACACTAGAAAATAAGTACACTCAGGAAAACCACCTCCTACTGTCAGGACAATCAAGAACATTGAGTTAAATGAAAATAAATCTGCCTGTACAAGCTAAAAAGGTACCAGCTTAGGCCAAAGATTGTCTCTGAGACAGATTCATGCTGGATATAGTCATATAAAAAAACCTGAGAATTTACCTAATGCTAGTTCCTGACCCAGAAACACACTGGGTTTTTTATACAATAATGGTAGCAAAGGTTTAAACAGGTTTAGCATGTAGACCAAAGAAACACAATAATATAGAGATCAGTGTGAAAACATGAGTAAAAAAATGAATTTACAGGGGTTCCTGAGGGAAGGCAGAGCTGTCAGCACAATCCTTGACTGACTTGGGGTTTCAGCTGTTAACACTTCTGCTTGGTTTAACACAATGGGACTCCATGCCTGACTTTGCCACTTAGTCATTAGCCATCATAATGTCTGGCACATTCACATTATTTAAATCAATTCTCTTTCTCTATACTTAGGAAAACATTTAACATTTTAATAACTCAGAGGCAGGACAGGAAAATAGGCAGCACTGAATGGGTGGTGAATTTCTCTGTAAGCTATAAAACCTGTGAACCACTGTTATCTTCTTCTGACAGCTGTCAAAAGTATATGGTCCAGTCTTCAGTGTTCAGATGGGGCTAAGGAAAATAGTAGTGATTTCTGGGTATGAGACAGTGAAGGAAGCTCTCGTAAACCAGGCAGATGCATTTGCAGAGAGACCTAAAATCCCAATCTTTGAAGATTTGACTGGAGGAAATGGTAAGTTTGCTTTACTTTTCCTTATCAACTATTCAAAAAGTTTTTCCTACAGACAAAGCAGAAGCTGGCACATCACTTTGGATAAGACCTGTCATGGTTTAACCCCAGCCAGCAACTAAGCACCACGCAGACGCTCACTCACTTCCCTCCCAGCCAGTGGGATGGGGGAGAGAATCAGGGAAAAAAAAGTAAAACTCGTGGGTTGAGATAAGAACAGTTTAATCAAACAGAAAGGAAGAAACTAATAATGATAATAATAACAATAATAAAATGCCAATAATAACAATAAAAGGATTGGAATATGCAGAACAAGTGATGCACAAGGCAATTGCTCACCACTCGCTGACCAATGCCCAGTTAGTTCCCTAGCACAAATCCCTCACACCTCCACTCCCCCAGAGTTTCATATTTACATCTCCAAAGACCCTTAGACAAATTCAGCAATAATTCTGTGAACATTTTAACAGTTGCATCTTTTGATCACATTATTGCATGTAAACTTTCTTTACTCCTCATTTTTTCTCCTTGAAAAGAATATAGCTAGAAGTCATTAGTTTCATGGTGTAACAATTTCAGTGAAAAACTGATTGAGAAGGTTTTAAGATGCTCCCTAAATTTTAAAAACATTTGTGCCCAGTCAGGTTTCTCCTGCAATCATCAGAGATATGAGATCTCAGTTCAATTCCACTTCCAAAGTCTGATGATCAGCGTTTTTGAACTTGAATTTCCAATGCCCTCTTTCTTTCAGTGACAAGTGTCTCTCAGAGATATGTATTCTTCTTACAATTTGATTAAATACCTCTTAAATAGTTTACCCTCCTTTTTTTGTGTGCAATAAACCTATCATTGAGGCCTGAAAATACTTAAGGGAAAGTTGTTTTTTTTTCCTCAGCTCTACGTAATTTAGCTTGTTTTATAAGTCACTGCTACTAAATATTTGCATTATTTTCCTACAAACTTAAAATCTTCCGCCACCTTGAAACGTTCTCTGTGTGTCAGGGATTGTTTTTGCTCATGGTGAAAACTGGAAGGTGATGCGAAGATTTACTCTCACAACCTTACGAGACTTTGGAATGGGAAAAAAGGCCATTGAGGACCGCATTGTGGAGGAGTACGGGTATCTGGCAGACACCATTGCAGCACAAGGAGGTGGGTAGACGATTCATTCTTCAAACCTCTAAGGATTTGTTCAAGTACCCAGACGCTTGCCAGAAACCTTCTCAAGTTCAGACCTTTTTAAGAAATGTACTTCAGGCTGAATCCATTTGATTAATTTGGCTCCTCTTGCATTTTTTGTGTCTTGGCATGGTATTCTAACATCGAGTAATAATCAATAATAGCAATCAATCATAACATATAAATAACAATAATCACTATTAAATTTAGATTTCCAAATTACATCCCTTGCCACAATGTAATATATTCTTTTGTTCATTGTATAGGAAAGCCCTTTGATGGAAGTAAAATAATTAATGCAGCAGTTGCTAACATAATTGTGTCAATATTACTTGGAAAAAGATTTGACAGCAAAGACTCCAGATTTATGAGACTTCTACATTTGACCAAAGAAAACGTGAGGCTTGCTGGGAAACCTTTGATCACGGTAATGATAAACATTTTTATGCTGCTGTTCCACTGGATGCCATAGGACATAGTAATACTGGTAGTCAGTTTTTTCTATTAAACAGAAAAATCTGGGACTCTGAGAGAAAATGGGTTTACAAGCACTTCCTGGAGCAAAACAAAACTTGAGGGACAGTCTGGGAATCTTGAAGCTAGCAATCAAAGCACCAGTCTTTCAAAAACATACTTAAGTTATAGCTTGAAGAGTGCTAAATCTGGACTGAAAGAAATCAGATCACATAGTGCATGAACAGCAAGCTCAACATTCCTCAAAAATATGATTCACATGCATAAAGCGACCAGGCAAAACAGCACACTCTCAGACCATGGGTCAGAGAGAAGCTATAGAGTATGTGGTCTACCTGTACAAGGAGCCCTAATACAAAATCTATTTTCCCATGCTTCTAGTACACTGAAATGTCTCGATGAGTAATAAATACTCTCTGATACTTGCATGCAACGTTGCTGCACACCAGATTCACTTCTGTTCCTTTAGGCTTTGAAACAAAAAAAGTTAGGGGAAGAGCTGGCTGAAACAATAAAAAAAGTTGCTGGCCAACATTTCCATCTCCCTGGTGGCAAGTTGCAGGTGTTTGAGGCTGACATCTACACTACTCCTGCAAAATAGTAACTTGGGGCTGAGAGTTTTCCGTGTACTCAGTGGTCCTTGATGGATTTTTCTACCATGAATTCATCCAGTCACTTTTTCGTGTTCTAAAGAACAAAATATTGTTAAGCCTTTGCCTTTGTGTCTGCAAAATGAGCACAATATTATTAATTTGTTTCTGTAGTGTTTTCAGACCTCTGGCTGGTAAATTCTCTCTAATATCTTCCACTCTTGTAGATGTACAACATCTTCCCACAACTTGGATTCCTCCTAAGGGCTAACAAGACTCTTCTCCAACACAGAGATGAATTCTATACTCATGTACAAGTTACTTTTGTAGAACATCTCAAAACCCTGGACAAAAATGATCAAAGAAGTTTTATTGATGCTTTCCTGGTTAAACAGCAGGAGGTAACTGAATAATTTCTCATATACCAACTTTTATGGTTATGTGAAGAAATTTACAATTTCCTTTCAGTCCATATAATTATAGCTATATTTCTTTAGGGAATCTATCTTTGACAAAACATGTATAACGAACTGGTAGAGTTGAACAGATGTTTCACTCTGTTGCAGTTCCAACCCCTTTTAATCAGCAAACATTTATCCTTATTTATGTTTTTCTTCAGACTGTATCAATATATTAACAGAGGCTGCATCTTTTTATCGGCTCGCTCTGTTGTCCTAGCCCTTCCGGCTCTTTCAAAACCATAATGCATTACAGAACAAAAGCACTACCTGGGCTTTACTGAGATCCTTATTTGGTGTCTCTGAAATATCTGGGTTACCTTTTTCATAGAGAAACCAGCTATTTTTGCAGCTGGCCCCAGTAAACACAGAGATCATGCAAAACATAAAACCTATGCCAAAACTCTTCTCCAGGTACAAGCCCAAATCTCT
>VYZV01010773.1:12803-56374 GCA_013401275.1 Pandion haliaetus
TTTTTTTCAGAATAAGGCTACTATGCTGTTTTGGTTTTAGCCCACCAGTGGCTGTGAACATTAAGAGAGACAGAGACAACTAACTGGCACTGACTTGGCCCTGTGTTCTTGTGGATGAAGTGTATGCTATGTATAGCATCCCCTATACTATAAATGGTTCAGCAGTTTGTATTTTCTGTAATCATCCTTCTGGGTTTTTTTGACTGCTACAATACACCAGACAGTCAGAAGCCAGAAAGTGAATCATGACGCGCAGCGATGCCAACTGTGAGTAATCTATTGTATATGCTTTTCAATAGAGCAGATGTGTTTGTTCATACTTTTAACTTCTGGAAGCAAAACCAGACACTAGAATTAACATTACTAGTTTAAACAAAGACAAGAAAATAGTCCAGTATTTTTCACTTCATTTTTATAGTGAATGGAAAGAAGAACAGATTCTATTCTGTTGCTGAATGAAATCCTCAAATAATGCTCTAATGCTTCATTAAAGAACAATACAATAATGAAAGGAAAAGTTCTTTCTTTCTCTGCCATGTTCCCCTACCTTTCCCCTTTCAAAGTGAATCAGCTTGCTTAATGAACTAAAATCATTCAATAACCTCACCTTTTTCTTCACCAAAAGTGCTCTTCTCTAGGTCTATAAACAGATTTTGAAAAATATACCAATTATCTTAAGACCTGCTTCTGCTCTTCTCAACTCCTCAGGGACTGCATTTGCTGTCTTGCACATAATGAAAGAGGAAAGAACTGCTGTCATGAAAGATGTTTGCTGGGGATCGGAACTGCATCTCCCATTTCCATAGGCTAGAAGATGCTACCGTCTCTGCAAGTGACAAATGACAAATTCAATTGCAGAAGGTAAGTGTGCCAGCACTTGAAATAAAAAAAAAAAAAAGTAGAAGTAACTGGAGAAAATGTATCTTTAAAACAAGCAGTGTACAGTAGGTAACCTAAGCTGCTCTTCTGCTTTTTATAGGTACCTTAACTTCTTTAGTATCCCTTTGCACTTTTCTTAGATTATTTACTGAGGGTGTTATTTTTGGTAGCAGTATATTTTCTGTTGGTCTGCCTCAGACACACAGCATCAGACCTAATATCTGCACATTTTTAGAGATTTGTCAAAGTAATAAATGTCTTGTGTACTTTTCTGGATTCCTGCTTTAGCTCAGTTGAAGAGAACCCCCTTTCTTCCCCCTACCATTTCTTTGCTCAAACTCACATTTGCGTAGAAGTTTTGCAATTACTTTAACAAGATTCTATTTCTGGGGGAAAAAGACAGAGAAAAGGAGGGTTAATGTTTCCCAAATTTTTAGGTTTGGTATCCTGTGAAAGAAGAGAAAAGGGGGTTTGTGCTCCTCCCCACCTCCTCACTACAGTGATTAAAGTTCTCAAAACTGAAGTGATCATTAGATTAAAACTAAGCTCCCTATCTCTACGTGTACACTGAAGAATCCCATATAATAGTACCTAACAATATTTTAAGCAAGATATATTTCTAACAGTAGCTTGCTTTAATCAAGGAACCTGTCATCGCCTAGAAGCTTAAAACATACTCTATGGCACGGTATGTGGAAGGAGGGAGAGTCAGCTCCCTTAAGGCTCTAAGGACCTTTTAAAGCAAAAAGCAACAATAATTAAAGGAGGAAGCCATAAACAAGAAGACAGAGAAACACGAACCTGACCAAAAAAAAAGAAGGGAGTCAGTAACGAACCTGGTCAGTTGTACTCATTCATAAGGGTACTGGAACATGGGAATGTTCATTTCAGGAGGATTACCTGGTCGAGGACCTTGTCAAAGTGGACGGCAAGGAAAGAGAGAAGCCATGAACAAAATATATGGAGACACAAAGCGGACAGGCAAACATAATGGAGGCAAAGACAAGGAACAACCCTCATCAGTCACACTAACTGGTGGGCTACCAAGGAACTGCAGTAAAGAGGGACTTTGCAAGTGACAAGGATGGAAGCCTGAAGGTCCAGGATGTTGGGGTCCAGTGGGACTGTGCAAACTGATGAAGGACTGTGCAGAAGCTGACTGGGGAGTAACAAAGGGGAGGTAGGCAGAAATGGGTATAAAAGGGGCTGAGCAAGTGTAAAATGGGTTGGTCAGCATGCTCATCTGACTGAGACCTGCACCTGATCACTGCAGTCCATCCTATCTTATTATTAAATCCTTTTTCAACTATATCTCTGTCTAATCTCACCTTGTCCTATGTCTGTGAGTGCTGTAAAGATTAAGTGACAGCTGCTTGAGAGACTGATGTCAGTGAGGTGAGTGAGGGGCTTAGAGCCAGCAGTTGGAACAGGACCACCAGTCACAGCCCATGAGCTTGGTGCTGGCTGCTGGAAGGGTATGAATGTCTGTACAGTGCCCAAACCATGTGTGTGAGGGTCATCTGTATGTGTCATTTGTTCACAAACCATAAGCTGGACTGTCCTCAACACTATATCTGTTGGGAAGTTTTCTATTTATTCTCACCCAGGAGGTCAGAACTTCAGTATTTTGTTACTGTTGGGATTATTCATGCTAATAAAATCTTCTTCCAGATAAGCATGAATTATTGAGTGGCCCATTGCTTGGCATCATATTTATAATTCTCTGAGCATGTCTCTCTTTGTATTAAGAACACCATTTAATTATACTTGAGGTGAGAGAAGTTACTTTATAAACTTGCTTTACTGATGTTTTAATATAAAGCAGCAAGAAATGTCAGGTGGATTGAGTGAGGACAGGCACCACCTGTTTTATTATGCTTCACCTTTACAAACTAAAAGTCCAGGCAAATATTAGTATCAGCATGGATAACTGTTGTGAGTTTTCTTTGTATTAGACTTTTATTCCATGCTGGTGCCAAACCGAACTAATCTGTTTGCCAACCATGGTTCATACTTGAACACTTCATTTCTGATAACTACACAAATACCCGATTTTTGGTTTGTAACAGAATTAGCACTTCTGGCTGAGCCCAACAGGCATGGTTCAAAAATAATATGGTAATCCTAAATTTAAATATTATGGGAAATTAATTTCCAGGAGTATCATTAATATGACAGATACATCATGGGACCAAACTTAAATATGAGTTATTAGACTGAAATTAAGGAAACTTCTCAATTTTTTAATCTAATTATCTGCTCTACTCAAAATTCCGTGTATGGTCTCAGAACAGATATATAATGAGTTAGATCCTTCTTTAGGCTTATGTGAAAAAACTGTCCACCTTAATGGATTTCCATGGCAACATTGGGATCTGCAAAGTAGGTAAGTATCTGGGAAGGATGAGTTTACCCTCATCTGAGAAGTATATCTAAAAGTATACTGTTGCCTTTCCTTGAACCTGTTAATCTGCATTTCTTTCTGAATACATAGTACAGAAACTACTTATTTTGGCTTTGCAGGGAGTGAAAAAGACAGCACCATGCTGACCCTAAGCCTAGCTTCCCTTAACCCATGCATGGGGAAGTCTCAGATACTGATCTCAGACTTAAATCCTGGTGCTCCTTTAAACTTAAAAGGTAGATGGTGATGTAAGATTGACTATATTAGTACTTATGCTGCTGTTTGTCAGGAGAGCAAAAATTTTTGTTTTTCAAATAAAGTTTTGTTCATTGGAGTTTTGGATGAAGCCATTAAATTAGTTCCTTTTTTGTTTGTTGGTTTATTTGCGTGTTTGACAGATTCAAACTGGTCTTCTTAGCTTTAACATCAACAAAGTTTATTTTTAGTATGGGAATTTGCTACGTAGTATTGAAAATATTACTCTGCCTATAAGAGGTACATTTTTTCTACTGTGGTTTTATAGAAGCAGATTGAAACAGGAATTGAATTGGGTTGTGAAACCAATCTATTTTGACTTTGTCCTATTGGACTGTGTCCATATATACATGTATATATCCCTTTACAAAGAAGTAAAAATATATATATTTAAAAATTAGAAGTATGTTTATTATTTATATAATAGAAGTATCTGCATTTCTATATATTTTTATATAACCACTGTGAGTATTTCTGAGTTAGAAATACTGATCAAAATGCCACATTGAGTTTCAAGGTAAACTCATTAATTTAGTGGAGATTTTATTTTGAGACCCACAGAGAGAATTTGTTTCTGCCCATTTCCTGTTGTCAAAACTGCCTGCAAACATGAAGCAATGATATTAATTTATTTTCTATACTGTTGAAAACAATACAACACATACATGCTTACCTCCACAAATAAACACTGCTCTGTATCAAAATACAAAACTTATCTAAACACATTTCAACTTAGGTAAAAATAAAGCCCCTTCAAATGACACAATGTTACTATTCAGAAAAAAACCACAATGTTTAGTGTTGTTCCACATTCTTTAAGAGCTTGCATAGAAGAGGATATATTTTTATGCTCCTTCGGACTGTTAAACAGAATGCACTTACTGGAGCCAGAATGCAAATGTTTTGTTTATCCATTCATATATAAGCCTTTTTTAATAGGGAGTTTCATATTTTATGACCCTTTTAGGTTTACAGCTTTATGCTGAGTCATGGAGTCTTTGTTGTTATTTATGTTCAGCTGGAGATTAAATTTTCTGTTTGTAATGATTAAAATACAAACTCTTAAAAAGCATTAGAAATCTGTACAGGCAGTTCCAGCTGCCTCTCTGTACCCTTTTCTCAATAGTTTCTTAATAGAATGTGTTGACTTCCACCGAAGTGTGAATATGGATTTTTAAAAAAATAGTTACCATTTTTTTTAACGTGAATTAAAGCCATCTTTATAGAAATATAGTGAGCAAATCCACATATGTCTTAGAGAACATGTAAAAATACATATCTTCTCAAAATATAAAGCAACATGGAAGGGCATGTTTCATACCTCCCTTGACATTTATATGGTAAAAAATCAGGGTTATTTATGCTTACTGTAATTAATAGCAACAATTTATAATAGCTGAAATTATTTTAAAGATAATACGAAAGCCAATTCAGTGAATTTCAGGCTAAGCAACTGCTAAAATTTTTATTGCTGTATTATCCTTACTTCTGCATTTTTACAACACTTATAAGAGAAAGAAAACAAATGCTACTTTCAGCTTTGAAGATGCCCTGACACCAAACTAATATTCTAGTCTGACAGAGACCATCTGCTCTTTTATAGCCATTTGTATTCCAAAAGAAAAAAAAAAATTATACTAAAAAGTTAAATATGCACTCAGCCAAAATCTAGTCTTTCTTTGAAAAATGGAATTGTGGTTTTAGACTGCATCTAACCAAATTCCTTTGTAAATGGCTGAGAAAAAAAATCAGATTTAGGAGCAATTGATAGACGCAAAACGCTCAGCTGCTCCTGAGAAAATGAGGCTCAAAGTCAGTTGACATAACCTGAATTGCTATCCTGTACAAAAGAAAGCAGAGCATACCTTCTCTGAATACTTTTTTCTTGACCCTACTTCTCTGTCAGATAATTGGAAGCAACTTTACATATATCTACGCTGCCATCAGGCACGGACATCAACTCTGGGGCTTCTGAACCAGCCCTGCCACTGCATAACCATGGATGGAATAAGTTAAGAGTTTGTCCTCTGCTGCTGAATCCACCAGATTGTCACTGCTCAAACAAGATAGCTCTAGCCCACCCCAGGTACATCCCATGTGAGCTGCTGTCACACCTGTCAACTGTACTATAAAATAACCTCAGCCTCCTAGTGCCCCAGTTACAGACATAGTAACTTTTCTGGATAGGTGCATAGTATAGTAAAGAGTAACTGACTACAACATAATCCTTTACTGCAAAAGCAAAGTATATCACTCATTCCTGGAGAAACTTTTACCCCATGTTAGAACACAGTTTAATCATTAACTTTCCCAAATTTCACATTTAATGTTAAGTTGGAAGCATGTGATATCAGAGAACACAGTGAAGCTAACATGGAAAAGTTGCAAAAAATTAATTAATAGAGAGGTTACATTTGAGTTAATTGTGTAAGCTACCAATATTAAGTTCAAAACTCATTAGATCACAGCTATAGAGGGGATACAGTAAAAAAAAAAAAAAACCCCACACAAGAAAAGAAACCTACCAAAAAAGTTGTATTAACTAGAAACTGCACAGAAAAGAATTTCTGAACATATCTTGAATATTTCTACCATGAAGTACCTATAGAAATACTAACATGGGTTATACTTGCACTGTGTACCTGAAGTGGGAGATGAGTTCATTGACAGAGCTCATGTAAGGAGCTATGCAGAACACAGGAGAAAAAAAAGTCTCAACATTGAGAGGACAGCTGATAGAGAGTGATAAAACTGTATCAGAAAATTGTGAAGTTGAATCTTCTAAAATTGAAACTCTTTATAATGGATTTAGTATAGATACATCACAAATTCAGAATAGTTTTGTCAAGATAATTTTCTTGTTACATAAATTTCTCGTTCTGGCTTTTTAAATTAACATTTTCCTTTTTTTCAAATAACAAAAAACTTTTTACTTTAAGATGTTATGATTTTTATTTTAATTAAAAAGTATTAAAAGAAAATACTTGTGTGATCAATGGATGAAAATATTCAGTATTTAGTTACTGAAAAAAGAACCAAATCCCAAATAGAAGACTAAGAATACAAATTTTGGAAAAAAGCCTGTAAGAAGGAATGTGAGATATAATCACTAGAAATTACTTAAACATCAACTACAGAGGGCAAACTGAATATTCTCACAAAGAGCAGGAGAAAATTGTTAGCAAAGAGAATCTGAAAGTCTAATAAAAACAGACAAAAGAAAAGCAAATAACTTGTATAGAAAATAGGCTCATGGACATATGAAAAATGCATTGTCACTGACAAAATCAAGGTGAGACATATTTTGTCCCAGTTTGAAGATGTAATATAACTTTTCAAATACACAGGAACCACAAATTCACATACTTTATATGTAAGAGATTCAAAAAGCAGCAGAAGTGGTGTGGATCAACATCCCCAGTTGTATGATAATAATGGGCAATCCCTTAGCAATAATTTTGCAGAGAATATGAATAGCAAACCAGCAACTCTTTGTCTAATGCATGCTTTATATACACTAATCTAAATGTGTATGGTCGTGTTTCAGCACTAATTCACAGGTATAGTTGACTCTAATAATCCTATCCTACGAATAAACTTCAAATTTGGAAGTGTTTTGTTGCTTTTTAACAGAACTATTGATATCTTTTTCTATTATTTCAAAGGTCAATTGAAAAGAAAATTTAGCTTTACTTACACGTGAAAAGTGGTATTTCAGTTGTTAGATGGATCAAAGAACTAGTTTTCTAACACTGCTTGCATTTCAATAAAACAGATTTCAAAAGCCCAAGATTTGTTAAATAATATATCATGTATTTCACAAATGAAACTTTGAAAGTAACACCCAGACTTACCTTGAGATTTTACAGTGACAAATTTGATACTTTCTCTGAGGAAAAAAGTTAAATATTTTTTTTTAAAGCATTACAGCCTGAAATTTAGTCATGTGATTTAGACACTTAATCCCTTCTTTGCTTGGAGGTAGATTAGCGCTTTCATCCCAGAGTACTTCTGCAATTTTTCTATTCCTAGAAAAAAAAAGTAAAATGTTTTAGGAAAACTAATATATGACATATCACAGGGGAAGTATTTCCCTCCAACTGCAGTCAGTAGTCATCAAGCTGATTAACAATCACAACTCCCAGATGTTTGCAGACATCACTGAAGGCATCACAGATGCTGAAAGACAAACAAGGTACATCTATGTGCACCATTAATTACAAGTAATTACAATTGGCATGAATGCCATCTTGTTTGTATAGCCCAGATCTTAAAAGAGTCATTTAGGACAAAGGCAGTTTAGAATATTAAGGCTAGTCATGAACACAGAATATAGGCTGCATGGAGGGAAACTTAGGATGCTACCCTGAACTTCAGGAAAGCTGATCTTTTCATCTATCTAGTCACTGTCTTTTTTTGAGTCTCCCCAGCTTTAAGCCCACATTCACCACCTCAGCACTATAGTGAACCCTTAGCTGGCACACGGCAAGGATATGTTCACGTCTGTGCTAGAGCAAAAAGAAACAAAATCCAGATGAAACTTTCAACCAGAAGAAGGATGATGACTAATGGGAGACAGCAAGGAAAAATTTTCAAAGAGCTAGATTTCAAGAATGGCTTCGAACTAGGAAGCAGAACAACTGTTGTGAGTATAAGCGCTCAGTGTGAGTTGGGTGAAGGCAAATGAGGAAAGAACCATCCCAGTGAATGGTACTTCTTACTTCAACACCAACGCACTCAAAGATTGCTGGTCTACAAAGCGATACATCACATATTCAGTGAAAAACAAAATCCAGAGACATAATTATACACAGATATAACCTCTTCCTCTAATGAAGAAGGGGATCTACCAGCTGGTGTTGATGAGTGAAGAAGGGGACATTACAATATCCCAATACATAGTTTTCACAACTTCTGGATAGTTTCGCTTAGTAAGTGAATTATACTGAGCTTTGTTTTGGAGCCCAAAGACACATACACCAAACACTGTTTTAGGGGTTTGGTTTTGTTTTATTTTGTTTCCAGTACAAACCTCCACATCTCTCCTGTGTGCTAGGAATGGAAAGGAGTTTGACAGCAATTCATTCTGCCCAGTAAGGTACTGGACTGATACACAAGTGTAACTAAATATTATTATAGCCAAGATTCCCAGGCTTTTAATCAGATTAGTTATTAATATCCTCTGTAATATTACTTATGTTAACTTTTCTAAGGTGAAATTCAGATTTAAAATAAATTTGAGAGGCTTTTTGGTTTTTTTAATCCTCACATGATACCCTTGGTACCTCGTCCTCTTTTCCTGACGTCTTCACAAAGCAGTCACCCATTTGTCACTCCTTTATTTTTCATAATCGAGGTTACTAGTGTGTAATTTCTTTTCACTTGTATATTTCTGCACCTATAATATTTGTTATCTTATAGTAAATGTTCAACTGCACTGCATCTCAGTAATTAATTTATCCTAGCAGCACTGTTTGCTGAAAGTGAAGTACTGGTCCTTGTTTTTGAAAATTATATATTATACCATTACTTAAAAAGTGATGACCCTCTTCCCTGTATCTGAGTTTATGACATTTAATCCATTGATAAATTGGTTTACCCAGGACTTTATTTAGTCTTCAAAAATATGTACTGACCATACATGCAACATATTTCAGTTTAAATTGTCATTTTCCATATGTTTTTAATAGATTGTCTGACTCTAATTTATGTCCAGGAGTTTTTCTTCGCTAACCTGCCACATCAACTCCCCGCACTGTTGTTCTTAGGGCTTTCATTTCCATTTATCTTTCCCAGCATCATCACTGTTGAAGCTTGTTTTGCATGTTAGTCAGACCAGACGGTGTACCATCTTGAAGGATCCACCCTGTATGTCATCTAGCTAATTAGGGAGGCTCAATTTCTAAGGCAACAGCTTGCAGTGTCTGAGAGGTCTTCTGTTACAGACACCACCACAAATCATTATTCAGAGTGACGGTAATTAATTGGTGTCTTCCCAGGACTTATTCTGTTTTGGCAAAGACTTCACAGCATTTCATTTATACTAGCTCCCCCTCCTCTCCAGTCTATAATCAGCTCTGTTGAGGGATCCTAAACTTTTATTGTTCATATTGAAGACAAATAATTTTGTTGCCTGTTTCTGAATTGTCAGTCAACACTTTGTCATCGACTTGTTGTCCTTTAGTTGCTTGGATGATTGGCTCCTTCCCCAAAGCCACTCATCACCATTCACAACATATCTGGAAGGCTTTGGGATTTCCCCAGTGATGTATCCACTCATTTTGTGGTTGAACTGCTTCTTTCTTGGAAGGGAGACAAAGAACTGTAACAGAGGTAAGTTTCCATCATCCTTTACAATGGGAGTGTCCTGGGTTCAGCTGGGATAGAGTTAATTTTCATAGAAACCTGGTAGGGGGCACAGCCGGGACAGCTGACTTGAGGTAGCCAAGGAGCTATTCCATACCATGTGACATCATGCTCAGTATATAAATGGGGAGCGGGCTGGGGGGGAGGGCTCGTTTTTTTTGGCTCTCAGTGGGAGAGGCAGCAGAGTGTCGGGTTCTGGGTGGTGAGCAGTTGCACTGTGCATCACTCGTTTTTGTGTGTTCTTTTATTAGTACTGTTGTTGTTGTAAATTCTCTCTCCTTGTGTTGTCCCAGTAAACTGTCCTTATCTCAACCCACGAGGTTTCGGGGTTTTTTTCTTTTTCTCCTTCACGATTCCCCTCCCCATCCCACCGGAGGGGGGCGGGAGGAGTGAGTGAGCAGCTTCGTGGTGCTTTGTTACCGGCTGAGCTGAAACCGAAACCACGACAGGGAGTGATGGTGAATGTCAGCCTAATCACTAAATCTTCTTCGATACCCTTCTTTTTAAGTTTTCATTTTCAAAATTGCTCCTGCAATCATTATTTGCTTCTTAATATTGAAAGTGCCATGAAAAACTGGAATAGGTAACTCCTACTTTAGAATATTAAAAAAGCAACACTGTCTACATAGAGGAAGCACACATCCCTCCACCCCCACCCCCAGCCCCCAACCCTCCAAACAAAACAAAAAAACATTGTGGGCAACATGGGCAACAAGAAATGTCTCTAAGGGGGGGAAAAAAAGACTTGTTGGAATATACAAACTCATCCTAATTGAAAGGGAAGCATAACAATAATAACGAAGCACCTCAGTTTACAATGGTCAAACCTAATTAGCCAATTCTATTGCATACGTTTAGAGTTAACTTTAGATTTAGCCTGTTCACTAGAAATGATTGCAACTTGCTGGTTAATTGTTAAAATAACCTTTGGAAACCATGCCTTGTATCATGTTCTAGCTTCAAGGTTACTATGAGACACAGGTATACACTATTTCAGTAAGAAGTAGAAAAATATTACAGGGTACCACAGTGTTTATAGGCATCTCTAATTTGAGTTCTGCTGCTGGTGTATTGTTTGTGGTGTGGTTTTTTTTGAGATTGTAGCTACCTTGCTTGCAGCCATGGTAACTGCACATGCAAATACCAGGACATAATTACAGGCCATTTTTGTGAGTCAATCACTGCATTTCATTACTGACTGACTAGCCAATAATGTCAATGTATATTTGTTTAGAAAAACTTAGAAAATAATCTTATTTCTAAAATGCAAAAATTATCATTTAATTGCATTTATATTATGCAGAGCATTTCATTTATATTACATGAAGAGTTAACAATGATAGTGGAACCAGCAACATTTATTTAAATTCATATTGTTTGTACAACCAATTTCACAGTGTGATGGATTTTATTGTATGGTGGACATAAAGCTTTCTGAAATTGGCTTCTCTAAGTTAAATTCTCAAACAAACATTTTGCTTAAATATTTTTAAGCATATTCAATTGACAGTTAAAATTTTGAATCTTTTAAAATGTGGGATGGGAGCACAAATTTAAACTTGATTATGAGGCCTTCAGTTAGTTTTCTGAAGGCCTGTGGCATGTTGTATATGTTCAACATAAAATTAAACCTGATCAATAGGAAACTTTGTGCACAAAGGTGAACCTAAGCTTCTCTGATGACCTGCCATTAAAATGCATGGAGAAGCCTCCTGTGAGTTGATATACATAAAAGAGAATCACCTCAGTGTCTATGGCACTTTATCACACATCTAAACTATTCCTTTTTTAAGGGGCAAAAAGAAGGATTTTTTCACACCACCAGGTTTCCCAAAACCTAAGAAAGAAGGTTCTTTTCTCTTTCCCCAGAGAGTAGCTCAAGCACCACGCTACAGGCTGCTCTGGCTGAAAATAATACACATCCTTCCCTTCTTGAAATGTATCATTATGCAGAAAATACTGTGAAAAAGAGTAAAAAGAGCAAGACAGCAAGACTACTTTAACAGCAGATTGAAGCTTTGGTAGCAAGTCCTAGTATGCTTTGGTCATCATCTTTAATGTTTAGTTGTCACCACTCTGCTGTTCTTTTACTCCTAATTTTTTACTCCCAGTTAATTTACTGCATACTTACATACAAATTAAAAACCAAAGTACTCCAAAACACAGCAGATTACACTGAAATTCATTTAAGGCATAAAGATCATAGATATCTAAATTTCATACAGCTGGATAAACAAAACATTATTTCCAAGTCTTGAATTATCAATGCATATATATAGAGGAGCATTACAGCATATTAAGGATCTGGTAGATGATAACACACATTAATTAAATAAGCTATAGTTAAAACATAAAGGTCTGTTTTAAAATACTAAACTCTGAAGCTGATCAGGATATGAAATATGATAACAAAATCCTTGAGGAAAGCTTTAGAATAAAAATTTATCAAATACTGATTAGCAAAATTAAATAGTATGTGCACAGATATAATTGGTAAATCATACAAGAATGTTATTAAGTTTAGAAAAGGTATACTGTGTTTAAAGTGCTATCCAATGTGGACAAGAACTTTGAGTTACTTTACTTGTTTTCCATATAACCTAGACTTTCAGTTTGACTATAATGCTAACTCTTAATAAAGAATATTGACACAAAAATTCCAAATCATTATCAAGTTTTTATTTTCAAGCATTTTGGTTTCTCCACATGGTAACCCACTTAACTGACTTTTCTCCTAACAACTCTTAATTTGATGACTGATACAACAATTTGAGCAGGGAATGTTCTGTGTTTTGACTAATAACTTACAAGCAAGATCTGCCAAAACAAAATATAAATAGAAATGATGATGTGGGAAAAAAGGGCTTATAAACATCTGCTCATTATGACTTATTTTAGTAGTCCTTAAAACTGTTTGCAATATAGCCACTTAGACACTTTTAATTATTTTCCTTTTCTTCTGTTATGTAAGCCCTATATTAGCCATTCAAACTGTGGTGATCTGCCTCAAACCCTATGGTAAAAAGTTTGTTTTCAGATATTTAAAATTAGAAGTATGAAAAATTCTCATATCAATATGTGTAATTTCAACTTTTTAAAATGAAAATATAATTTCCATCTTTAATTTTTTTTATTTTGAAATTAAATTAATTGCAGTCTTAATTATAGTATGATGAAGAATCAAATCATTCTTTTTTGAAACAAAGTTATCTGAGTTCTTTGAAAAAATATCAATCATTGGCAGATCGAGACTGGTGAAGTTTTATATAATCTCAAAAAACTTTTGTGTGGAAAAAAGAAAAGTGCAGCTTTCCCAGTGTTTACTGGATTACTTTTCAACCTCCCATTACTTAAAAAAGTACTTAGTTGATGTCTATTCTGGTTATTTTGTTATGGCTCCTAGAAGCAGTATAGAAACTATGATACCATTACCAGTCTCTGAATTCATATTACACTGTGTGAATATACCATAGCACAAGCAAACAAATTCGATATTCAACACATAATTTGTTCTGCAGAATCATTTTTTTTCATCAGATCTTCAGAGAGAGAAGAAATCCAAGAAGGAAAATTGCTTATTTGTAAAATATTCACAATAATAAGGAAAGAATAAAAAGCAATCCTCATTCCATTTGGAAATGTTCAAAAGTAATTGGAAAATATAGAGGAAGTTGTCTTCCCCATCCCTACATTCCTATTTAAAAATCAGATGTTCAAAAGTAACAAAGATGTGCTTTCAAAGATGTGCTTTCGAATTATTCACTAACCCACTCACAGTCTTCTTTATTTAAAGCATCTAAATTCCCTAGTTCCTACACTTTCAGAGCACAAAGAATCAGAGATTCTAGTACAATCCCAGTGCTGTTGAATAAACCAATTTATATAACCAATTTATAATAAGCCAATTTATACAACCAACATACCAATTTACAGAATCTTCTAGTCTTTGCTGTATAGAAGAAAATTCTGCTTCCCACTGTGAATGTGCAAACAGTTCTGCCTCTAGAAATGGGTAGGAAGGATGCTTATTACAATATGAAAAAGGCAAATTTTAGATTTATTTTACATTAAGAACACTGTTTACATCTGCCATAAAAATTTATAAATAAGGAGAAATTATGAAGGAGTGGTATATTTAAATAAAAAGTAGCTAAAAAAACCCCATGGGTGATGACTTCTGATTTCCTGAAAGGGAATATATTTGCAAATTGGGTTGCTAGATCCTTGTGATAGGTATATATTCATTCACCTGTAGGCTTACACTGAAGGAAATGCATGTGAGTACATAGAATGCAACAAAGAAGTCACAAAATAACACCTGCAATAATTGTCCATAGTTAATACTACATTGGAAGTGTATTAGTACTTCTTTAAAAAAAAAAAATCAAAAACTTCTACATAACATGTACTGACACTGAAAGGCAATCTAAAGATTTCAGCTATCTGAAACACAGGTGCATGGTTTCTGAAGAAATTCTTCTGATTCAGAATCACGATAATGGTTATTTTTCTAAAGTTACTCCTTTCCTTTAATAATCACCTCTTCAGACAATTACTGCAACCGCTTCTTACTTTACCTATATTGTTCTTATAGCCCCAGAGTTTTTTAGCACTTAACTATCTTATGCTAATAGTACTGAAATGCTACTGGACTACAAACATTGATGAACACTACCAACCACAAGGCCTGTTATCTACTTTTGCTAAAGGGCTAACTTCTGCACAGGACCACATCCTTATTCCTAACTGTAAAGAGCTTTCAGAAAAATGCCTTAGGCTTTTCCTCTGTTTCTTGCTATCGCTATTATTGTGTGGATGCCTCAGATGATGTTATTCCGTGCTCTGAAAATAGATGCAAACTAAAAGGAGAGGGGTTGTGACTCTTTTCCCCCTTCTAAAAATTTCACATTAATATTTATTTGGAACAAAGTTGTATTTCATGATTGGTTTTGGACTTTGATGTAGTTTCCCAATCATAACGTGTTCTCAGATAACCTAATCTAAGGCCCTGTTTCAACATGAGGTTGAAGGAATACAATGCTAGTCTTGTTATCTGCTATGCTGCTAAGTATACAAATGTATAGTTATAGTAGTGACACAAGATGACCTCCAAAAATATCTCCCAAGCTAGCCTCTTTTCTGTTGTTCTAGAGAAAAATAGCAAGAATTCAAATCTCTGTTTGGGTAAGTTCCAAGACAAATGAAATAAAAAATACATCTACAAAATAGTTAATTCACATTAGTTAATGCAAAAAAAATGTACCGAACAGAGAAACTGGCCAGAACATTGTTATGGGTTTGTGTGGTGCAGGTTTTTTTTGGTAGCGGAGGAGGGGGCTGCAGAGGTGGCTCCTGTGAGAAGCTGCTAGAAGGTCCCCCGGCTCCAAGTCGGACATGCCTCTGGTCCAGGCCGACCCAGACGGTGGTAGCGCCTCCGGGAGAACAGATTTAGGAAGGGGAAGCTGTAGGGAGTAGTGGGATTGGAATGTGAGAGGAACCCCTCTGCAGATACTGAGGTCAGTGAAGAAGGAGGGGGAGGAGACGCGCCTGAGGAGGCTGATGGCTCTGCAGCCCGTGGTGAGATGGCAGGCTTTCCCCCTGCAGTCCATGGAGGTCAACGGGTGAGCGGAGGTTCCTGAAGATGGCCATAACTCCATGGGAAAAACCGCGCTGGAGCAGTGTGTGACTGGAGAGCTGCCCGCAGAAAGGACCCGTGCCAGGGAAGTTTGTGAGGAACTGCAGCCCATGGGAAGGACCCATGTTAGAGAAGTTGGTGAAGGACTGTCTCCCATGGGAGGGACCCCACGGTGGAGCAGGGGACGAGTGAGGAATCTTCCCCCTGAAGAAAGGAGCGGCAGAGACTAGGTGTGGCGAGCTGACCCCTAAACCCACATCCCCTGATTCCCTGTGCCGCCGGGGGGAGGAGGTAGAAAGAACCGGGAAAGGAGCTGAGCCGGGAAGGAGGGAGGGGTTAAGGGGGAAGGTGTTCTGAGGTTTGGTTTTCCTTGCTAATATCCTTGTTTTTTGATTTGATTTGTAGTAAATTAAATGGATTTTGTTTCTTCCCCAAGTTGAGCCTGTCTTTTGCCCATGACCATAAGTGGGGAGTGATCCCTCCCAGTCCTTGTCTTGACCCACGAGCCTGCCTTTGTATTTTTTCCACATCCCACTGTGGCCAGGGGCAGGGTGGGGAGTGAGCAAGCGGCTTCGTGGTGCTTTGTTACCGGCTGGGGTGAAACCACAACAAACATTTAAACAAAAGATGTGGGCAACTATATTAAAAAAATACTACAAAGTAAAGAATAAATTTATTATCAACTATAAATTGTAATATAAAACAAAGATCATTCTTCCACTAATAACCACATATTTTTATATTAAAAGGAATTGAAAATTTAACCCTTCCTTTTTCAAGTAACCAATTTATCTTTATAGATAGATGTATCCTTCTTCACATGTACCTCACAATCTCTTTGGTTTTGTCCAAATTTATCAATAGACAGTTAATGATTAAGTTAAAAAATGGAAGCAAGACACTGTAATACATACAACATGGCAACAAAGGACAAAGAAAATAGAATGTGTACTGGATGTAAAAATGTGAATAGGAAATTGGAGTGAAATAATAGAAGATGGGGTGAAAACAGGATACAGACCAAACAAAGTGAAAAATGCAGAATAAAGAGGAGCAATTAGCCAGATGCTAAGACTATTTGATGTCTTAAAAGTTACCTTCACATTTTTTCAATGTAAAATAACATCTGTCAGGAGGAATGGTACAGAAAAATGATACAAAAACAGTTTCAAGAGAGCACTAATGCAACTAAAGGCAGCACTGATAAATTAATATAAGAACAGACCCAAAATGCTGTTCAACAGTGGCTATCAGTCTAATCATCTAGCAGTATCTTCTCTGTAGTCCACATGTACACTCACTTAAACACAATTAGCCAAATGCTCACTTTTAAACATTCAACTTCTGAAAGAAACGTATTTAGCAATTAGACTGCAGAGAGCAGTCAAGTGTTTCATATACTCAGTACCGAACGCTTACAAAATTCTTGGTTGTGGGCACTGTTAAAACCTTTATTGTTTTTTGCAGATATACAGCAAATATGCCAAACGGACTGGAGCACACTAGCCGCAGTATATTGTTTATGATTAGCTGTCACATAGTGAAGTGTTATGATCTGGTCAAAACAGGCATTCACAATTTAACTAGATGTAACTTACGATAAGGAAAAAAAGAGTCACTGTTTACTCTGGTATTGCATTTAAGCTATCCCTTGGTATAGCTCTGTAATTTGCAGTAGTTTAGTAATAGTACATTGTATTGGGTTTCCAAGGCAAGGGGTGGGGTGGAGACTGCATGCNAAAACCTGCTGGGGAGAACAGCAGCTGGAGAGGATTAAGAATATGTGAGAGAAACAGCCCTGCAGACACTGAGGTCAGTAAAGAAGGAGGGGGTGGAGGTGCTCCAGGTGTCGGAGCAGAGATTCTCCTGCAGCCCGTGGGGAAGACCATGGTGAAGCAGGCTGTCCCCCTGCAGCCCATGGAGGTCCATGGTGGAGCAGATATCCACCTGCAGCCCATGGAGGACCCCATACAGGAGCAGGTGGATAAGGCCAAAGGAAGCTGTGACCCCATGGGAAGCCTGCACTGGAGCAGGCTTCTGGCAGGACCTGCAGACTCATGGAGAGAGGAGCACACATTGGAGCACATTTGCTGGCAGGACTTGTGACCCCACGGGGGACCCACATTGGAGCAGTCTGTTCCTGAAGGACTGTACCCTGTGGAAGGGGCTCACACTGGAGCAGTTTGTGAGGAACCGCAGCACATGGGAAGGACTCACTTTGGAGAAGTTCATGAAGGACTGTCTCCCATGGGAGGGACCCCACGCTGGAGCAGGGGAAGAGTGTGAGGAGTCCTCCCCCTGAGGAGGAAGGAGCAGAAGAAACAACATGTGATGAACTGGCCACAACCCCCACTCCCTGTCCCCCTGTGCCGCCGTGGGGAGGAGAAGGAAGGAAAGAAAATCGGGAGTGAAGCAGTGCCTGGGAAGAAGGGAGGGGTGGAGGGGAGGTGTTTTGAGATTTGGTTTTATTTCTCATTACCCTACTCTGGTTTTATTGGCAACAAATTAAGTTAATTTTCCCCAAGTCTAGTCTGTTTTGCCTGTGACAGTAATTGGTGAATGATATCTCCCTGTCCTTATCTCGACCCATGACCCTTTTTCTCTCCCCTGTCCACTTGACAAGGGGGAGTGATAGAGCAGCTGTGTTGTGCCTAGTTGCTGGCTGGGGTTAAACCACAACACACACATGAAAAGTTGTTAATCAGATCCTGAGAAGACAGCAATCTCCAAGCCTAAATTTAAAGTATTTTGAAGATTATTTCCTGCTGAGAGATAAATGGTGGATCCATACTCTCCAGTCCAGCCAAGACATGACTCGGGCAGACCTTATAAGCAAACAGTCAAGATGGCCTTAAAACAGCTTTGGAACTCCTATGTCAAAGAGCTTCTCTGGACAATAGCGTGGTTTATAGCTCTTTAGGGTTGCACTAGATTGCTTGCATGCTTGTCTACACAAGTTATAGTGCTATAACACAGAATGTGAATTAAAGTCACTAAATATATAGCCACATAACCTATGTGTACTCTCTAATTCAAATCTAATTTATGGAAATTATTTAAACAACAAAAGTCAAGGATGACTCTCACTTCACAATAACAGACTCTGTAATTTGGTATTGCACTAATATTGCTTTAATGGTTTAGTATTTGTATAATTATACTGTCAAACTTAAGAAATAGAAAAAGTCCTGTTTAGACCAAGACCAGCTCCAACTAATACACTGCATTCCCTTTTTTCAGCTGGACAAAAACATGTATGTCACTTCTAGTCTTCAAGGAACCCTCAGACAGCTAATTTTGAAAACAGTTACAAGGTTGAAAAATAGGTAAGAGCGTCTGTGTTCATATCAAGAATTTCAGTCTAAGTATTGAAAGCTCCTTTTTATGTCCAAAAAAAATTTATATGAACTACCTTTCATGCACGTCTATTTTAATTAAACTCTAATTACTTTGGTACTTTAAAGTTATATCCCTGACCTAAAATTAATCCATTGTTTATATTCGTTAAGCTCATTGGAAACCCAGGAGGCTTCATGATCTGTTCTCTCAGACTAAACAGAATCATTGAATTATTCACATACACAAAATTCTTACTAGCATCTTAGCTGGTACATCATTTATTATGACTGAACATCTATGACACTACAATAAATAACAAAGTTTGATTTATAGTGCAGTAGGAGTAACCTACTCTCCCTTGGAAATAATGTGTTCCTAATAAGACATTTGTGTAAAAAATCTTTTTCTAGGGAATGAAGCATCTTTTTTGTTGGTAACAATGTACCTGACAAACAAGGAAAGTGGAAGAAACAAACAAACAAAAAAAAACAAACACAGAAAAAAGCAGTACATCAGCTTTAAAATAAGAGCACTGCCAGGGAGCTTATGCTCCATAGCAGTTGTCCATGCAGAGCAGTTTACCTACATTTTCTTGTCTTCTATCTATAAACCAAGAATGTTTCCTGTGCACTGAAGAAAGTGGGAGCCAACAACTGTACCCAAAAGGCAGCTGGCAACCCAGAATGATCAAAAATTAACGCCAACCACAAAATTCGGGTAACCCCAAAAATCTGGATGGCTGAAACTTCTTCCTTAGATGGAAGAAGAGAACTCAGTTTAAGCAAGAGAGATATGGCTTTCAGGACACAAAAGAGCATAAATTCATATGAAAAAAGGAAGAAGATTTAAGAAACTAGTAAGTGTAGTTATTTAGTAGCATGTTTAAGACAGTTAGGATACAAGTTTCCATAGTGAGGAGAGAGTCCATAAAAGTATCAAAGTGACTGGACAACGGTCTACGTTAAAATCTTAGGAAATTATAGCTTCTACTACACTGATTCATTTTTCACTCTTGTAAATTTCAGAGATAATGTCATGTGCAGATGAATGAAGTATACATAGAATTGACATTTTCCAAAAACATTAACTGGATAATCCTTATATTGTTCTCTCAAAAATAAGACCCTTATATTCATTGTGCAAATATGTCTATGCAAATATAAATTCAAAATACTCATTCAGAATATTTTTCACATTAGTTACATTTCCTATTTGGAAAGCTTTATGGTTAAACATTAACAAAACCTTTCAAAACCAATGTGAATAATAGCCTAACCTTCATGATTTGAAAACAGTTGCTTAGAGAATAAAGTCTCAAGTTTGTGTGAATATGCTTTGGAGGGTAAGACCTCTTGATTTCCTAATACCAAAGTTTAATCAAGTAAAGCTCTTCAAATGTTAATAGCAAATGTTACGGGTTTGTGTGGGCGGATTTCTTTGATAGTGGGGGAGGGGGCTGCAGAGGTGGCTCCTGTAAGAAGCTGCTAGAAGCTCCCCCGGCTCCAAGTCGGACCCACCTCTGGCCCAGGCCGAGCCCATCAGTGACGGTGGGAGCACCTCTGGGAGAACAGATATAAGAAGGGGAACTGGCAGCATGGGGATTGGGGAATGTGAGAGGAACATCTCTGCCGATACTGAGATCAGTGAAGAAGGAGGGGGAGGAGGGGCGCCTGAGGAGACTGATGGCCCTGCAGCCCGTGGTGAGACGGCAGGCTGTCCCCCTGCAGTCCATGGAGGTCCACGGTGGAGCGGATGTTACCGAAGATGGTGGTAAATCCATGGGAAAGCCCACGCTGGAGCAGTGTGTGACTGGAGAGCAGCCCGTGGAAAGGACCCGTGCCAGGGAAATTTGGGAAGAACTGAAGCCCGTAGAAAGGACCTGCGCCAGGGAAGTTTGGGAAGAACTGAAGCCCGCAGAAAGGACCCGTGCCAGGGAAGTCTGGGAAGAACTGANCCTGAGGAAAGGAGCGGCAGAGACTAGGTGTGGTGAGCTGACCCCTAAACCCACATCCTCTGATCCCCTGTGCCGCCGGGGGGAGGAGGTGGAGAGAACTGGGAAAGGAGCTGAGCTGGGAAGTGGGAGGGGTTGAGGGGGCAGGTGTTCTGAGGTTTGGTTTTCCTTCCTAATATCCTTGTTTTGATTTGATTTGTAGTAAATTAAATGGATTTTATTTCTTCCCCAAGTTGAGCCTGTCTTTTGCCCGTGACCATAAGTGGGGAGTGATCCCTCCCAGTCCTTGTCTTGACCCACGAGCCTGCCTTTGTGTTTTCTCCCCATCCCAGCGTGGCCAGGGGAGGGGTGAGCAAGCAGCTTCATGGTGCTTTGTTACTGGCTGGGCTGAAATTGAAACCACGACAGTAACAAAAGAAACAAGGCCAGTAAAGTGTTAATACTGTCTAAGAAATGTTAAGAAAAAATGTAATCACATCCATTTTCATAATTATAGTTACTGAAGAAACATTCTCCAGTCTCTGAGTCTTGGCTCCCTCCAGGAATGTCTAGGGCTGGAGCTTATATATTTAACAAATGCGGTACCTAAAAATACCAAAGCAGTCTCGAAAGAGTGATAGAGGAACAAGAAGGAAACCACCTTAGTCTGAGATCCTTGCACAAATTTTCACAGAAGGAAGTTTCTGAATTTTGAAATAAAAAGTATGGGGAAGAAATTGTGTAGAACTATCTCCATTACAAGAACACAAATTTTCAGTGTTTATTAGCAACAGGAATGTTGCTAAGGAAAATACCTTATTATACCACTTTCAAAATACTGTATCATTATAAAGTAAGACTTAAGAGACAATGTATTTCACACAATGATGAGCATTCCTTTATAAACAACATTTTGTACAGCATGTTTCCAAGGTAGACACAGATGCTACATAAAATGGTACAGTGTGCCAAGAGAAAAGAAAAAAGAAAAAAATGCAACCGCAGAAGAAGAGTCTGATTCTGCAGTTGAGAGATTAAAGCCATGGCCACAAGGGCTAGATTCCCTGCTGACAACTTGTCCTCCACGATCTTACTTCTCCATTGAGCCCCAAGCAGTCTTTGAGGTGCTTACTAGGAGGCACACAAACTGACAATGGTAGCAGAAAAGAAAAGGAACCAGTGCCTCCAGAACTAATAGACAAAGCATTTAGTTTAAGGAAGTGAGGCACTGGCTAGTGTATTCATTTTCTTTAAGAATGAATCTCCAGCATTTCTTAAATTATGAAGCTTTTTCAAAACCTGGTGTCATGGTTTAACCCCAGCCAGCAACTAAGCACCATGCAGCCACTCACTTAATTCTACTCCCCACCCCCCACCCAGTGGGATGGGGGACAAAAGAAGTAAAACTCATGGGTTGAGATAAGAATGGTTTAATACAACAGAAAAGAAGAAACTAATAGTGATAATGACAATGCTAATAAAATGACAACAGTAATAATAAAAGGATTGGAATATACAAGTGATGCACAATGCAGTTGCTCAACACCCGCTGATTAACACCTAGTTAGTCCCCAAGCAGTGATTCCCTCTCTCCTACTCCCCCCAGTTTATATACTAGATGTGACGTCAAATGGTATGGAACACCCCTTTGGCCACTTTGGGTCAGCTGCCCTGGCTGTGTCCCCACCCAACTTCTTGTGCCCCTCCAGCCTTCTTGCTGGCTGGGCATCAGAAGATGAAAAATCCTTGACTTCGTATAAACACTACTTGGCAACAACTGAAAACATCAGTGTGTCGTAAACATTCTTCTCATACTAACCTCAAAACAATAGCACTGTACCAGCTACTAGGAAGACAATTAACTGTATCCCAGCTGAAACGAGGACACCTGGTCTGCCAATATGCTTTAAAAATGCTTCTAACACACCTAATCTTGTTGCATGGAGAATTGTATATCAGAAAAGTGAACTTTTAAGCTTACTCTGGAAAATGGGTAGCCAAACACCTGCATCCTACTGTCTTGCTTTGAATCAGATTAATCAGATGAATTTCTGGAAATAACTGCAAGTATGTGGTAGTAATGTCTACTTCTCTGTGTGGAGAGCTCAAGTCCAGATAAACATCTCCAGGGATGGAGTACTGTGCTCACTGCAGTTTTTATGACAACCTCTTGCCCATCTCTGAAATAGGATGAATATCAAAGGAGATGAAGGTCTCCTCTAATTGCATGCAAACATACCTATGCCCACTCTACAGGTGTATACAGTTACAAAGGAAGAGGTAATCCCGCAACCTAACATCAGAGATCATACCTAGAATTGAGTACTGCTGGAATAAGGTCTTTAATCACAATCTACATAGTAGCAGCAATTTTTCACGCCACCTGAGAAGAAAGAAAGAAGAAAAGAAAGAGAGAAAGAGGAAAATGGGATGTCCTACATAGTAGTGGACTCTCTAAACTCTTTTTTCTCCACTTTGGTGTAAACCCCACTCTGTATGAGGAAATTTACAAGTTTTGCTGTTTTTCAGTGCTAAATGGCTAAAGACAAGATTTATCCATTTACTTTGAAGGCATAAATCTCATAACACTAATGTAATATTAGTCCAGTACAATATAAACATCTCAAAGACAGCCATGACTATAAGCTTTTAATTCATCCTTGATTCAAAACTCTTAGGGTGGAATGAATGTTAGGCACAAATTCTAAAGTTAGATTATCCCGTATTTATAATGGAATATGTAACCACTTCTTATATTTCCATGTCCTGCTTTTGGCTGGGATAGAGTTAATTTTTTTCATAGTAGCTACTATGGGGCTATGTTTTGGATTTGCACTGAAAACAGTGTTGATAATACAAAGATGGTTTTGTTACCGCTGAGCAGTGCTTACACAGAGTCAAGGCCTTTTCTGGCTCTCACTGCACCCCACCAGTGAGTAGGCTGGGTGTGCACAAGAAGTTGGGAGGGGACACAGCTGGGACAGCTTACCAAAGGGATATTCCATACCATATGATGTCATGCTCAGCATATAAAGCTGGGGGAAGGAGAAGGAAGGAGGGGATGTTCAGAGGTGTGCCGTATGTCTTCTGTGAGAGACTGAAGGAATGAATGTCTCAGATATTGCGGTGGGGCAAGTTCTGCTTGACTACTAACTCTGCATAATAATGAACTCTGCCTAGCAAGGAACCATAGGTGAAAAGAAGCCCATCAGTGCCCATCAGCAACAGGAGGGGGAGGGTGTGCTGGAGGGTGCACAGCTCCCTGTTTTGTTGTGTTGTTCTGATACCCTGAACAGGGCAGCTCAACATGTATGGCGAAAGATCACTTCTGCAGGGAAGGGGAAGCTACTCCCCAAATGACACCCCAAGCCCACGGACGAAAGGCTACCTAATTAGCCTAATGAGTTTGAGTGCCTGCCTGAAGGAGGGGCAAGGATGATAAAAGGACAAAAAAACCCGAGCCCCATGTGTGAAATCCCACTGGAACCAGACCCCTCGGCTAACTGGACCCCTCAGCTGACTGAACCAACTGTGGACCCAGGACCAGTGAAATCTTTCTCTTCTCTCTCTCTCTCTGTCCTGTTTCTATCTTTCTTTTTCCTTTTCCATAGTCCCTACACCTCATGCCTTTAGACATAAACCATTGACCAAGTCTGGGACTAGGAGTAGATTCAGTGGCCCCTGCGCTCCTCACTGAGAAGGAGTCTAGAAAGCAAGGGGTTCCGCTCTGAACCTCGTGACTCAATGGGAGGGATCTCCTTATTTTCTTCCCTGAACTGATTCCAAAATAAGCAAGGCCTGTACTATATGTTTGGTGAAGTATCGTTTGCATGTGTTACACAGTTTACTGACAGTTTACTGACACAGTTTCATGCCAGTTTTTGTTGTAGGCATACCAATTTTGGTGTTGAGCATGCCAACTGTTGTTGTGAGCAAATAAAAATTTAGGTTTGTGAGTTAAAGAATCCCTGGTGTTGTTTCACCTTAATCCTGACCTGGAAATCAGCAAACCTGACTCATCATCCTTAGAAATTGGGATGTGACATCTTCCCAAGTAACCGTTACATGTGATGCAGCCCTGCTTTCCTGGAGATGGATGAACACCTGCCTCCTAATGGGAAGTGGTGAATTAATTCCTTGTTTTGCTTTGCTTACTTGCATGGCTTTTGCTTTACCTATTAAACTGTCTTTATCTCAACCTGTGAGTGTTACTTTTTTTCCAATTCTCCTCCCCATCCCACTGTTGGGGGGGAGTGAGTGAGTGGCTGTGTGTTGGTTAGCTGCCTGCCAGGTTAAATCACAACACCATTCTAGTAAAAACTCTGATTATGTATCTCTACAATAAAAATGGACAACAGAAAAAAGTTGAAGTGACCTTGAGTGTACAAAAAACTGCAAAATAAAACTGAAGAACATCATATATTCATTTTGAAAGGAATATTTGGGAGCCTTTAGTAAGCAGGTATGGAAGTACCCAGTTTTTGTTATTACTATTCAAGTCAAAGGACAATTTGGTAAAAGAGCAAATACACGTTTCTAAACAAATATTTTTAAGAAAAATTATTTAAGTTGAAAAAAAAGTCACCCTTCAAGAAAGGACCTCATAAAATGGGAAATTAAAAAAAAGGCCACAGACTAAACTCTTCGGGTGAAAAGGAAGCTTTGAAGAAATGAAAAGCACTTTTTGCTTCAGTTGCAATAAAGCCTAATAAATTGCAACCTAACCTAAAGTGTCTAGTCTGACACTTTTAAATATTTATGAATCATATTTCTCTAAGACTTAAGACATAAGATAAAATTATAACAGTATAATCTCACTTTTATTTACACTAACTGAAGACAAACTAAAAAATATATGTATATTTCTTTAATCTCAAACTATTCTGGAAGTATGAATGAAACACAGGTTGTCTTTTTTTTTTTCAATATAAGTGGCAGTATTAGGAAGTGGGTCTTATTTATTTATTTATTAAATACACACATTGAAATCCTTGATAATAAAAGCACTGTTAAAGGAAAATTGTTCCACAAAATGTATCACCATGCAAAAAACACTAGCGGTTAAGAGTGAGTGATGATTTCTTTCTAATTTTTAAATAAAGTTTAATTTTTTTTTTCTGAAAAACTTCTATAGGAAATTCTCATGGTCAAGATGGACTGGTTGGTCAAAGACAAGGAATAGACTTGGCCTGAAAAATTACAAATTGATGTTGAGTGTCCTGGTTTGTACTGGGATAAAGTTAATTTTCTTTCTAGTAGCTGGTATAATGTTATGTTTTGGATTTAGTATGAGAAGAATGTTGATAACACACTGATGTTTTCAGTTGTTGCCAAGTAGCATTTATACTAAGTCAAGGATTTTTCATCTTCTGATGCCCAGCCAGCAAGAAGGCTGGAGGGGCACAAGAAGTTGGGTGGAGACACAGCCAGGACAGCTGACCCAAACTGGCCAAAGGGATATTCTATACCATGTGATGTCATGTCCAATATATAAGTTGGAGGGAGTTGGCCCAGGGCAGGAAGATCACTGCTCAGAAACTAACTGGCCATCAGAGGATGGGTGGTGAGCAGTTGCATTGTGCATCACTTGGTTTGTATATTACAATTCTTTTATTATTATCATTTTACTACTGTTATTATCTTTATTTTCTTCCTTTCTGTTCTATTAAACTGTTCTTATCTCAACCTATGAGTTTTACTTTTTTTTCCCGATTCTCGCCCCCATCCCACTGCGGGGGGGGAAAGTGAGTCAGTGACTACATGGTGCGTAGGTACTAGCTGGGGCTAAACCCCGACATTGAGGAATACTCAAGTTATAGGTCATGTTCAAGAGAAAAACATGTTGTGAATACTCCATATCCCAGATAATGCTTGTAAGAACATAACTTTTTGTTATTGTCAGTATTCTCTCTGGACGAGACTATTTCAAGGAAAATAAATCTCTCAGTCATCTCATTGCAGAACAGAAATTTTCAAAGCTTCCAAGTTTACATAAAAAAACAGAACCCTTGTTTTCTAGCCAGTCTTATTAAGAAGAAAACTGTTGAAAAAAAAAAGGAATAGATCTGAAACATTCTGACAACTCTGTATGTAATTTTTAGCATTGGACTGCACTGTGATAATACAGTCAACAAAGAACTCTGCTGTTATTCTTTGTCTATAACTTCAGTTTTAGCACTTATCTATGTTCTGTAAAACTTTATATCAGCAGATATTTCAAAGTGTTATATTTATGTTTTATGCTTTGAAAAGAGACTTTTATGAATGCTTAGAAATTACTTGAAAAAATAGTAGTTAAAAACCAACTTGATATATAAAAGTTTGTGCTCATGTGAGTACCTGTGGTCTTGCAGAGCAATTAAGTAAAATTTCCTAGGTATGGGGCATAAAACATGCTTGAGTATATGATGAAATCAGCTTAGATTTCAGCAGATTCAGTTACAATCCAGAAGAAGGATAAGGAAAGAAGACTGCTTTTGTAAAGCCCAGTTGCTCTCTGTTTACTTTGCAAACTGACTGCCTTGAAGGGGTTCTTGAGAGGTCTCAAAGCCACACAAATAAAGTAAGTTGTTAAGCTTTCAAAGCAGCAGAATTTAATTGAAGGAAAGGCTTGAAACCCAAGATATGAACTTACGAAGCAAGAAAGGACCCATTCATGACCGACCTAAGTGGCAGAACAAAAGCTTATGTAAATTCAGTTTTGTTATTTTTGGAACCAGCACCCCACCAGTGTGCATAAGCCTTAAGGGCAATGTTGAGAGAAAGCCACCCAGAGCTCAGACACATCCTTTTCATAGTCTTTACAAGTCAGACAACAAAGCAATGCACAGAAGGAGACTAACTCATTCATGTTTTCAAAGAGCTGTTTTTTCAAAGAAACAATTTGTGTTTCTCACATCTCCCACTGAAAAAAACAGTAAGAACATCTTACAATCTCAGTAAATAATATTTAATCACTGTAGGTACATTGGAAAACTGAAAAGAGCCTGAGAAAATGTGTGGCATAATCACAGCTGGAGGGGATTTTAAGTGGTACAGAAGACACAGTGTGCTACCTGTCATTAGCCAACACCCAACTACATTTTCAGAAGTCAGCAAGTGTTTGCACCTAAGTAAATACAAGCAAGGTCCTAGAATAGCCAAAAGACCTCTTTTCTTTGATAATCCATTCGTAGATTAAGTGGAAAATTATCTGTGGCTCATTTTTTGACACCATTGGTTAGAACAAAAGGTGAATAAATATCAGAATTCCTCTTTTGAGCTTTTAGAGAGATGTGAAATTTAACTTAGATGTAAAAAGGTAGTTGCTTGTCTGTAGACACATACAGCATCCTGACCTATGCTCTCAGTTTAAAGGAAAATTCTCACTGTTATAAACTATGCTAAAACTACAAACTGAATAATCCAATTTTCAAATTAAAGTAAAAATGTAACTCCAGTTACTAAATCATCAAGTAACAAGTACACTGAATTAAACTCACTAAGTAGTTCAGTTGCCAAGAGAACAAAGCCTGTTGAGGTTGATACAGTTGATGTTATTTCTTTAACACCAACATCTGGAATCTCGAGACACAGTAACCCACTTAGTTCTAAACTATTAAGGATTTTCTTTAAAGGAAGTCAACAAAACCTTGTGAAATGTTTAACATGCAAAGAAAATTAGCCTCCTGTCAGACTTCAAAGTGAAGCTTTTTCTGGGGTTTCTGTGAGTAAAACAGTATCTTACACTCTCCTTTCTGATCCAGTCCCAAGAACACAAACCACAAGGGGAGTCTGCAGCTTTCATTTGCTCTGTTAACTCCTATTTTCTGACAAAACTAGACAGATACTCCAGTTTAAGGTGTAAACCTTAATATTTATGCCTTAAATTACACGTGCCAAACTGGAAACTCAGCTTTAGGTTTTGAAGACTCAAAATACAGAATATTTTTAAGGTCTGAACTGTTCAGCTTGAGTGAGCTTTGAACTTGCAGTCAAATGATTAGGTGGCAACATGGCTGCCAAATTCCAGAATGACAATAATTTTTTTAGCTAATTTTCACATTTCTTTCCTTGATCTTCCCCTGAAACTTTCTTCCTCAGTTTAGTGTTTTGTTTTGGGTTGAGTTGCATTGGGGTTTTTTGAATGAGAGGTGAGTTACATTTTCCTCTCAATTTGTCATAAATTTTTACAAACATGTCATATATCTAAGAACTTTTTTCTGTTTCTAGTATATTATATACATTTTTTCTGCAATGGAGAAAATATACACACTTGCTTTGTATAACATCTATGTGGAGAACTGTATGTGAAATCACAACAGATTTTCCAAAACAACTTATCTCCAGTATGTTCAATGTAGTAAAGAATATAGTCAAGAAGTTCTCGAAAAATGTTTCGTACTTTCCACAGAAACTAGCAAGTTATTCATATATGAATATCTGAAAAATGATACACGATAATAAATATATACTGATGCATAAATGATAGTGCAAAGAGGTACCATGTGGGCTTCAGAAGGGACATTGTCCTATATCTCTTCTCTTAATCACCTCCCGATACTTAGCACTCCTCCCCTGTAGGCCTCATTGCAATTCTGATGAATGTTCTATCTTGAAGGAAACTTTCCATTTGATGTAGCTGGCTGTATTAGTCATAACTACATTTTGCAAATTAAAAAAGAGCAAAAGAATGGACTAAATGCATTTGAATAACAATTACATGACTACTTATGATGTGTGTGGCTTAACTTCCTAGGCTAATAATTGAGACTAGGTTTTTTTTAATAGCAGTCCAAAGGAAAGCAGAACTTACATAGCACGTCTCTGATAGACAGAAGTACACATACACTAATTTTGTATCAAGATCTTCTTTCTTTTTTATTGTCGGCCATGTATTTGTATAAAATACAAGTTATGTTAGTTATTAGGTGTCATACAATAAGGGACATTTCAACCTGCTAAAAGCCTGTATATCACATACCATCAACGTGTTGTATCATTCTACTGCCGTAATCAAACATCACTAGGAAATATTTATGTGCCTGATTCTGTTGTACTCTGCTGTGTCAATCATGGATTCTCATATGAAAGAAATCTGCCATCTCAGTTGCTCCTGAGAGATCACTAGCATTTGGAACAGAAAATTTTTGGTGACATTATTGATCTTTCTTCCTAGGTTTTCCACAGGACACATCATTAAAAGCTTGGTTCTAATTCCATTTAAGTTAATGGAAGAGAGTTCTGAACTGAAAGGCAGCAGGCTGAATCCTAAGACCGATTTCCTTTATGGCTCTAAGATGTGTTTCTGTGGTGGGCTGACCCTTGCTGGATGCCAGGTGCCTACCAAAGCCATTCTATCACTCCTCCCCTCAGACGGACAGGGGAGAGAAAATATAACAAAGGGCTCACAGGTCAAGATAAGAACAGGGAGAGATCACTCAGCCAGTTACCATCACGGGCAAAATAGACTAGACTTGGGGAAAATTAACTTAATATATTGCCAATCAACCAGAGTAGGGGAATGGCTTTGGTGGGCACCTGGCATCCAGCCAGGGCCAACCCACCGCAGTTTCTTTCTATGACTAGGAAAAAATCATTCTGTAAAATTCAAACATTGACACCACCTTCATAAAACATCTACTGTAATGGTTGCAAACTTCTGACCAGTTTGCAAGCCACCTTTCTGTCAGTAGCTAGTAGGTGGTCATCAGCTTGTGGAAAACACCTCTGCCTTCTCTATCACTAGTGTTACACAATTTCCGTGTTTATGTTTTGCTGCTTTTTACTGAATAAAAAGATACAGACTCCTCACCATCTACAGTTGGCAGATCACGTACCACATATGTAAATAGTACATATATGCCAAATCACATATGTTGAAGCTACCATCAACTTATGCCTCAGTTCCTCTTCTCTGGTTTTGATACATGAAATTTAACACCACTTAATTTCATTCACATTACTCCAGCTGAAAGGAAAACCCAGTAAATATCTGCAGGTTTCCTTGTTCTTTAAGCTCTCTTATACTATGTCACATAGTATATATTTGCATATACATGCACAGAGTCATCAGTATGTACGTAAAATAAACAAATATTAAGCATGAAAATCCTTTAACTGCTGCTATGCTAGATTGCTGTATTCCTAGCTACCTCTATCTCACTAATACAAATACTGTACTATAGTGAGGCAGTACAATATTATTACAAATCACAACATTATAAATTGCGTTTGATGAAAAACAGTTACAACCTGAAGCATCACTTTTATAAAAACAGAACCTTGAAATAGGAAGGTCTAAAAACAAGAATATTGCCAAAAAGTTGGTCTCCTAAGAAAGAAGTCTGGGAGGTTCCACTGAGACTGTAACTGTGGTAGGTACGGTGCTCCGTAACTGCTACCTAAGCTTCTGATTCAGACAGAAGTTTCACTTCTTAACTGTTGAACAAGAGCAGAGATGGGTAAATATGTTGGCTTTTTTTCTTGTCTAGTGACTGAATTGAAATGTTCTGTAATCACTAGGTTACAGATCCTCAGTGACTGCAAACAGCAAAGCTATGCTGACAAAGGAATTATACCATATTATTAGCAAAGGATCTAGGTCATATTGACTCACAAAATGAATAACACTTGTGAATTTATACCATGTAGCATTATATAAGCATGATATTACACAAAAGCAGATTATTATAAAGGCTTTTGTCACACAAAGATTATGAGAAAAGTAGAGCCTCTGGCAGCACAGTGGAGCCACATATATTTTGATGAGCTTCTAACTAGCCTTTAAAAAAAACACATATGTGGAGTTTAGAAGTTGTGCTGTTACTAGTTAAATAAATATTTAATCTTGTTCTTGACATCTACATAATTTGGCTTTTTGACAAAAAAACAGAAAAAATGTTTGTATTTCACCTCATAGACAAAAATGGTAATACACATAGTTATTAATGTTTTTTATCTCTAGCCTGATATTTGTTTGTTATAAACATAACACTGGAATAAAAATTCAGTTAAAGAACTTCTAAACCTTCTATGTCGCTTTAAAATGTACCAACAAACCTACTGGAGCCGAAACGCTTTCATTCTGTATGGGAGACATTCTTTCTGCTATGTGGAGCTACTCAAATACTGATGGCTAAGATATTAGAGCATACAGTATGTCTGTCATGGATAAACCTGATACAGGTTGAACAATCTCTGGAAAGAATCATGCATATCCATACTTAGATTTCTCTGTCAAGAATTAATCTTCTGACAGTATTTTTAATGAATTAGAGCAAATAATTGTTTTCATATAGGATGCTTAATTGTAATGCAGTAGTAATTCAATCATTAAAATAGCAAGTCTGTTATCTCAAAATAAATGTCAAATCTATACATTTGTTATTTTCTGTATTTTGTAAACAATTATCATCCTCTCTCTCATTTTAATAAGTTTCATTTTTATGAAACTTACAGTTTACCTTCGTGCACTTTTTATTGTTGCAACAAAACATCTGTACTTTGGGGCATTTGTGTTAGTGATTTTTTTGGTTCCTAGTATTAATTGTTCTAGACTACTAACTTTCTCAGTGTTACTACATCAATAGTCTGGCAAAATCTACAAAGTAAGCACTGTAACAGCAACACATCACTAGGTACAGAAAATAGCAAGATATTATTATTATTATTATTATTATTATTATTATTATTATTATTATTATGAAGTTTGAAGTTGGAAAATTAAATCTGTTAGTTATTTTCATGTTTAATGTTAATAAGTAAAGTGATAAACTAAAATTAGATCATTCGTTTCTGGGGAGGCTGGACCTAGTCTATATTTGAACCAACATGTGCAAGTGTAGACTAAAGATCATACTCTTCTAACAGTGACTTCAGAACTTCCACAGTTTTAACAGGGGCTTAGTCCTTCTGAAGAATTTGCAGAGAATGTGACCCACAAATATGTCTGTGATGTACTTGCAAAAACAACACTGCAAATTTAATTTTGCTTCTCTGCAAACAGACTGTCAAGTGCCATCACATCAAGACAGATGGGAGGCAGGCACTCATCACAACATTTCTCAAAGTAAAGCTGAGTATCAGACACCCCAAATTAATTTTTTTTTACAGACTTGTTATTTTCCAGCATGTCTGCTCTCAGTCTTAAGCCATGAATTTGTTTAAATGGTTGTCAGTTTATATGCTGGTACAACATACACAGTTTAGTACACTGAAAAGGTTCTTTTTCATCATTACTCATTGCCTTACTGAAGAGGAACTTTTCTTCTCTACAGACAGTTACTGAGAATTCAGTCAGAAACAAAAGATGGCAGCTGAGCTGGCAATTCACATACCCATTTCCAGTTACAAAAGACCGTCACGAAGATGTCAAAGTTCTCTCTCAAATAAGCTAAGGGTCAGTAATCTCTGGGCACATCCTACCCACTCTCCTTCTTCTCCGGGCTATAGCATATTAGTCAGATAGCTACTGCCCTGGGAATTTTACATCAGCTGAAAGACAATGAAATGCTAATAAAGAAAGAAAGAAAAAAAAAAAGGTGGTTTTAATACACAAACTGAAGGGCAAAACCCTCCGTGATTCTTTTACTGTGTCCTCCATTAACTGTTTCCAAGTCCTAGACCAGGGGTGTATGAAGTTAAGGAATTTCAAGAAGCCCATTGTAACAGAAGCATATGATAAATGATAATGATAAATGATAAAATGCAAGAGCATTTGGATGCAGAAAAGATTGATTTCACTCAAGGTTTGTAATTCAGATTTCATAAGTTTCATAACTCTGCTATGAAAAGGGATTAAGGGTGAGAAAGCACTAAGGGATGATATACAGATCCTCCCATTATGCCTGCATAACTCTGCAGTATTTGTGACAGCTGCTGAGGTAGGGGCATGTGCAGAAGCATGTTTAGGAACCAGTGCAACAGAAACTGACTCCAAAATTCTGTCTCAGAAAACATGAGGATTCTAATGTGACAGGACTAACAAGATGGGACCGTGAGAAAAACACCACTGTCCATCAGGCAACTCACTTGAAAGCAATTAGCAAAGTCAAAAATAAATTGCAAGATACGCTTTTGATCAGAAGAATCTTCTACTAAATCCCTTAGGAATCTTCTGCTAAATCCCTTGTGCTTAAGTGAGGACTCATCCTACAGGATCATCATTCCCAGAAAAGGTTAACAGCCAAAGTTCAGTGGAAAGATATAGGCAAAATACCTACGGCAGCTATCATAATCTGTGAGCATGAAGTTCTGTGCCATGGTTACCAACTAGCATATCAATCAAAACCTATTCTGACATTTTACTTAGAATAGTAAAAGTGTTAAATTTTATTCCTGAAAGCCCCCCATAAAGAAATGGGGTATGGAGGGACAGAGCAGGCCCATGGACAATAAGATAACAGTGAAAGGCAGCTGGCAGCAATACACACCAGTAAATGAGATCATGCAAAGCCAGTTATATTTAAAGGCATGTGTAAAAATAAAAATTTCCTCAGAAAGGAAAAGGGTCTCTTTTTTTTTTTTTTCCAGTCTATTGCAGTGTCTTAATGCAAAAGAAACCACAAAGAAATTCAATACAAACAGACACTTCACACACAGCCCTATAGAGGGGATACTTCCAGTGCAGCCTCTTTTAGCAGTGGTACTAACCATTGTAACACTTCACACATAAGCTTTACAGCTTCATACGGCTGCTTACTTGTGAGATATCTAGATATGGACATATCTAGATTTGGAGATAGCTTGTAAAGGTTCAGGAATATTCCTTCTGACCTGGTGCACATGTTGAAAAAAGAACTACTGTCAATCCTATGATCTTTGCCAAAAGGGTTTATTGCTTTATTCAAAAGCTTCCTTTTTCTCCTCACTTTCTCTGTCTGAAGAAAGCATAATTTCATACTCTGATGTAGCTATCAAGAGTCTATATCTTCATGCTTAACCTAGAAAATTAATATTAATATAACAATAAAGACACAGAAACCAGAAGCAGCCACTTTCCCAAAGTAGAAGCTGCATTTGGAGCAAATGTTCTGTTTATTATTTATTAATCAGGCAGCTTGGTCCACAAAAAATCTTGTCTAACTGAAAGACTGGCTTTATGGTTCCATTGTTTCAACACTATAAGATAACATGGACTAAAGGGCCTAAAATATGACTATTCTCACATACAGTCCTCCGCAGGCATAAAGGAAAGGTCAGTAAAATACATCATGTGGTAGGATAGTTAGAAACATTTCTGAATCCACGGTGCTGTACATTTTAAAACACATATGAATTAGAAATTCTTTGACTTAATAGGTTTGCTCTTTAGGGACTTAAATATTGGCAGACCTACAGAAGAGCTGGTGAAGCAATCTGGAGCTTTTCAGAAAGTGAACATCAGAGCTACAAAACAAAAAGATAGTTAGCATTTCATTGGTTACTACTATGTGGTAAACCAGATAAATTTATATCAAATTCCACCTAGAAGAAGACTTTTACCATTAGGAAAAAGGTATCTCAAGACAGCTACATCATTCATCATATAAACAATAAACTCCCTCTGTAATCTTTATATTTCTGTCATTTTTTTATGAGGTGACCTAAGAATTTTTCTGTGTTCAAAATTTATAAAACACATTTCAGCTTTGCAGCATTGTTCTTCTTCCCAAGTGCACAATTAAAAAGTTTATATAGATCTATTCAGATTCAGTGTGACAAAAATTTAACTTGCCTTTGTACTTGTGCCATGCTTGCACAAAGCCAGAGTTTATGCTTGTGGTAGGTTGACCCTGGCTGGGCACCAGGTACCCCCCAAAGCCGCTCTATCACTCACCCTCCTAAGCTACACCGGGGTGAGAAAATATAACAAAAGGCTTGTGGGTCAAGATAAGGACAGTTTAATAAAGTGAAAGCAAAGGATGTGTGTGGAAAAGCAAAGGAAAACAAATTATGTTACTGTCTACTTCCCATCAGCAGGCGATGTCCGGTCACTTCCTGGGAAGCAGGGCTTTAGTACATGTAGTGGTTGCTCTGGAAGATAAAAATGCACACCCTTCCATCTCCCTTTACTTAGCTTTTATAGCTGAGCTGATGTCATATGGTATGGAATATCTGTTTGGTTAGTTTGGGTCAGCTGTCCTGGCTATGTCCCCTCCCAAGACCTTGCCCAGCCCCAGCCTGTTGCTGAAGGGAGCAAAAATGTTGGAGAGACAGCCCTGATGCTGTGCCAGCACTGCTCAGCAGTATCCAAAACACTGGTGTGTTGTCAGCACCTTTCTAGCTACCAATGCAGATCACAGCACTACGAGGGCTGCTACGAGGGGAGAATTAACTCCATCTCAGCCAGACCCAATACAATACACCTTCATCCAGTATGAATATACTTATATTTATACAAAATAATATTAAGTTTTCTCTGCTTCAGTACTTCATAATATTAAAAAAACCAGTAATTTCAGAGTCTTCAGACATACTGCAAACTTGCAACTTTTTGAATCTGTAATTTCTTCATTTTTGTATTTCTCATTTCACTTCAGTGTCAGTACTCTCTCTAAAGGCTAAAAGCAACTAGTATGCTACAATGTTTCTGATACAGTGCCTCTACCCCTTATCCACATTTCAGTATGCATACCTAATTTAACAGCCAACCTACTGTTAGTGTTGCAATATGTACCAATGGTATGATTAGCAAAACCTATAAAGTTTGCCAACTTGAAAGTAATACTGCCTATTTGAATGAAAATTCTTAATATAGTATATCATTCCTTCTTTTGTAAATTGTTTATTGCTGCATACAGTATATTAGGAAGGACTACAAATTATGAGATTTTACAAAAAAATACATTGAGACAAAATTTACAAAATTTAATATTTTTGCATTAGAAGGTGTAACAAGAAGTCAAAATTATGTTTCAAAACTAAATTATATGTATGAACAGCCCTCTTGTGATTTTTTTTTAAATTAGGAATTCAATTAATATGATGACTGAAAATCCTATCACAAAATTCAAATTCCAAAATACAGGAGGCTGTAAAGATTACTGGTTTATGCTTCTTTTCTCTCTTAAATTACAGAAAATTGTGACCTTACCAGAATATTTCAGCTAGCTCTAGTATTTTCAGTGGAATTCTTTACTCCTAGACTATTATGATCCCATAATAAACTCTGATCAAAGAGGTTTTCACTGAATAAATTACTATTAAGCTTCAATACGTAAGTTTTCAATGATAGCCATGCTCAGAATTGTCAGCTATTGATACCAAAAAGGCAAATTGTAATGAACTAGCTTGGTAGTGATGGTGCCCTTAGCAGAGGTAATTTTTACACTATACCAGCAAAGTTTGCATATTAATAGTTAAACAGATCTACCCAACAGAGAAAAGTGAAAAAACCAAATGGACAATAGACAGATAAACATAACACTTTCTAGTAATTAAAGTATGTCAGATATTCAAGAAAGCGTTCTAACCATGATAGAACATCAGATGCGTATTTCAAATATCAGAATTCTTATTTTTCTCCCATTGCTCTACTATTCATTGTTTTTATCCCACTTGCCCTTGTCTCAATCGTGTATTTTCCCTGCTGAGGTTTGTAACTTGCAAACACATCTGAGCAGTTTGTCTGTTAATAATGCATACACATGTATAGGTTTATCAGGAATAGACATTTCATAACTTCTGAGATGATGTCAATGAACTGGTTCTCCATTGACTGTTCAAATACCTTCTAGTGTCAGCTGTCTGGCCACTATTTGTTAGATCCTGCTTAAAGGATTTATGTATCAGGAATTTTGTGCCTTATATTTTGCAGCAATACAACAAGAAAAGAAAGAGCACTATTTCTTGAAAGCTAGATGAGGTCCCTTTTATACCTTCTGGCACAGATGATAAAAAAATGGCATCTGTAGACCTTGGTTATTGAATGTTTAGGAACATGCACGTGTATTCTGAAAGATTTGCCAAAAGGCCTCCTATCATTTGAATTGTGATTGTTTTACTTCATTTTATGCTCCTCAGTTTCTTTTGGCTGGTCCTGGATTTGAATGGCCTGCTGTCAATTTTCTGCATGCACCAACCAAAGAATGTACTACCTTAAGGTTTTTAAATCTTCACTGGTTCCATGTTCCAATTTTCTAAACTGCAGGGAAAAAATTATTTCACTGAAGGCAAAGCAATATCTTCAGTCATAATGACACTTTTCTATACATTGCCAGGAAAGCCTAGACATTGCTGGAAATTATGTGGTTCTTCAGCAAATAATTTGAGAATTCTATTTCTTCACAAGGGTCTTAGGGTTAGATTGAAGCAGCAGGTTTACACATGGTATGAAGAATACTGTCATGTAACTTCCTTTCATAATTTTTTTTTCTTTTCTGTTTATCAGCAATAATTTTGATGGAGCTTGGCTTGTTGGTTATGCAACTTAAACATTTTGGTCACTGGTAGGTTTTATGACCCCTAGATATGTTCATGAAATGAACATGTGTGTTGGATCATCTGTCATATCCCTCAGCTCCTGATAAATACTCAGCATCAGCTTGAGGACATTCTGCCCGTCTGTGCAGTGCTAATATTACTCAAGTTCTACAATGCCCTGCTAATGTCAGTGCATGCCTGACCATTTGGTCTTTGGACCAGACTCTCTCCATCAGTGATTGCAATGTATGACCTGGCATTGTCTTCTGAAGGATGTATATTCTAACAGTTACCTGTTATGGGTTTGTGTGGTGCAGTTTTCTTTGGTAGTGGGGGAGGGGGCTGCAGAGGTGGCTCCTGTAAGAAGCTGCTGGAAGCTCCCCTGGCTCCAAGTCAGACATGCCTCTGGCCCAGGCCAACCCCATCAGTGATGGTGGGAGCACCTCTGGGAGAACAGATTTAAGAAGAGGAACCAGCAGTGAGTGGGGGATTTGGAACGTGAGAGGAACCCCTCTGCAGATACCGAGGTCAGTGAAGAAGGAGGGGGAGGAAGGGCACCTGAGGAGGCTGATGGCCCTGCAGCCCGCGGTGAGACGGCAGGCTGTCCCCCTGCAGTCCATGGAGGTCCATGGTGGAGAGGAGGTTCCCAAAGATGGCGGTAACTCCATGGGAAAAACCGCGCTGGAGCAGTGTGTGACTGGAGAGCAGCCCACGGAAAGGACCCGCGCCAGGGAAGTTTGGGAAGAACTGAAGCTCACGGAGAGAACCTGCGCCAGGGAAGTTTGTGAGGAACTGCAGCCCATGGGAAGGACCCACACTGGAGAAGTTGGTGAAGGACTGTCTCCCGTGGGAGGGACCCCACGGTGGAGCAGGGGACGAGTGAGGAATCTTCCCCCTGAGGAAAGGAGCGGCAGAGACAAGGTGTGGCGAGCTGACACCTAACCACCATCCCCTGTTCCCCTGTGCCACCGGGGGGGAGGAGGTAGTAAGAACCGGGAAAGGAGCTGAGCCGGGAAGGAGGGAGGGGTTGAGGGGGAAGGTGTTCTGAGGTTTGGGTTTCCTTCCTAATATCCTTGGTTTTGATTTGATTTGTAGTAAATTAAATGGATTTTGTTTCTTCCCCAAGTTGAGCCTGTCTTTTGCCCGTGACCATAAGTGGGGAGTGATCCCTCCCAGTCCTTGTCTCGAACAACGAGCCTGCCTTTCTATTTTCTCCTCATCCCAGCGTGGCCCAGGGGTGGGGATGGGGAGTGAGCAAGCAGCTTCCTGGTGCTTTGTTACTGGCTGGGCTGAAACCGAAAGCAGGACACAGGCCTTTTCTGTCACTATTCATATTAGTGTTTGTGTGCTTTTTAAAGACTGAAAAAGGAATAAAAGAAGGAGTATATACCATGTTATTTACCAATGCAGATCCACTAGAGCTATGTTAAAAGGCTTTTTTTGTATATGAGTTACTTCAATAAATTTAATACAAATCTTCAGTCAGGTAACTCCCTTTTCTATTTTTATGGTGAAAACACTGGCATGACCATGAACTATTTAATGGAAGAACTAATAGCTATCCCCCAAATTTTATTTGGCCATGTAAAAAAAAAAAAAAAAAAAAGATTGGGCAAATGTAATGTATTTGTGTGAACTGTATTTTGCATTTAATTTCCTAGTTCTTATTTTAAATTTACTGCAATTATAACTTTTGCAATGAATTTATAGCGAATATGTTGAGTTTGCTTTACTGTATTTGTTGAATTCCTGAACAGATTTTTTTACAGGGTTTGGGGTTTTTTATCACATTTTCAAGAAAGCCTTTTCATGACAATTCAGGATAAATTTTGTATTCTGGTTGGTTTGGGGTTTTGTGATGGTTTTTGGTTTTTTTTTTAATGTATTCATTTTGCATCTTCTTTTTCTCAAACTAGGCTTAAGTTCACATCTATTCACAGAACTTACTGTAGTATTATACTAAAAATATTGGGTAATGGTAGCCCTCAAGAAATTCAGTAACTGCTCAGACAGTATCCATGTACTTTTTAAGAAGCTAAATAAAACACAAACTACAAGAACTGCTTATTCAGTAGAATTAGCTATATGCAAAGCAATAAGAGCTTCTTCCTTGCGGTTTTAAAATCAAGTTTGATTAACTCAGTATTTAACTGTTAACTCAGCATTTAACTGTTTTTACTTTTTCCTTGATGTGTATGTAGAGATTCTTTCAAGATCTTGTAAATTAAATTTCATACTAACTGTACTCTTAAGATTTCTAGTCCTACATTTTCATACTTGTTTTTAGGTTTAAGTTGTTACTCAGAATTGCTGGACACTCAACCAAACAAACCAGTTGCTACCTGACTTTCACAATAGCATACTATAAAGAAACAGTACCAAAAGAAGAAAAGAAAAGGATTTATGTGTCTTCAGTGTGCCTCTTTGAAAAATTTCTGTAGCTTTCTAAGTAGTGTGTCTCAGTGTGGGGCAGAAGATTCAAAGGTAAAATCACAAGCTTAAATAGGCATAAGATTATCTGGACAGAGACCATTTGGGCTTTCCTATCATTTTATGCATGAGAATGCCCTGCTGTGGGACAACCTGTTGCAGTGTGGAAGTGTTCAGATACCACAGAGACTCTCATACTCTAATGTCAGGGGATGTGAAATAAAGAGGAATTATAAACCTTTTGAATTTCTTGCATGACTCATCTCAGGTGCTATCACTTTGAAATGTAAACATGCAGAAGCACTGGTTTATCTCTGCGGTCCTGGGCTTCTAGTTTCATTACTGACAGCAACAGAATTGCTCACACATTCATCCATCTCAATGAATCAGAGTTACTCAAATCAGGTATAGGTAGTGTGGAAATTATTTGGTCTCCATAGGATCTCCTGACATCCAAATTTGGATTTTCTGTTCACTGATTTACATCAGAAAGGTAGCCAGCATTCTTTTAGGGATTTGTATAACAAGATGAGTAAATCTCCAGTACAGGGGAAAAAAATAGGTATTTTAGAACTGCTTATAAATGAAAACTATTTTCCACTGTTTAAAGCAGTAAGTATTCTGACTAAATAGACAGGTAATCGGGAAAATAAGAAATAATACATTTTATTGATTTGAATAACTAGTGTAAATTTGGGCTACTGCAACATTTACCATTTTTTTCATACTCAACAATACAAGATTTCATAAAAAATGAGAAATATTAACTCACAATACAAAGGCATTGTCCACAGCTCTGATGTACACATGTAGCATTAAATTGTGTCCCTCTTTTGGACTAGGGCAACTGAACCTGATCTTTGTGCAGATCCTTATAGCACTTCTGAAACACAAGAAGAATCAGGGCCTGATCACTGCCCCTGCTTAATCTTAAAAAAAAATAAAAAAAAAAAAAAAAAAAAAAGCATGTGAATAAGCCCCAGCCAAATTAGTTCTTGGCTAAACCAAAAACTAGTCCTGGCCTAGAGAAGGGGGCAGGAGGCAACAAAATAGAAGGACCATGTTCAGTTGCAGAATTAGGCAGGACTGTGTATTCATGAAGAAGTAATCTCAAAAGCCTGAATGTAGAAGTAGTGCCAGAAGGTGGAGATAAAAACAATAGCTTAAAATTCAATAGTTCAGTAGAAATTCTAGGGAAATAAACAGCATGGGGCTGGAGCCTCACAATTGGTTCCTAAGAGTTACGAGAACATACTGTGGGAAGTGATCTTGTGGGCACACAGATCAGAGGTGTTGTCCAAACAACTACTGCCACCATTACTAAGGACAGTCATGCAAAGCAAGCCTGAGAACTTCAAACTAATCTGTAATGCTGTAAGGCAGACATTAGAAAATCACTACTGCCAGCATTAGTATTTTTAGGGGGTACTGTAGGAATAGGCTGGACAGTCAGAAAGCAATCCAGCACCTTGATTCACTGCACGGAAACAAAATGGCTCTTCAGACTATCAAATATGAAGTTGAAATTCAGGAGCTAGGACTACAAATAACATACTTTTTTAAAAAACAGAAAGCAAAGAAAAAAAGAAAACAGAACAAAAGAAGGCCTATTTTTCATTAAAAAGGGATAGACTACATTGTGACTTACTGATCACACACTGTAGCAATAAGCATTAAGGTGATCCAAAGATGTATGGACAAGAAATGAAGTTAAAGGTTTAATTTCACAGCAATATTCAGCTTCACTGAGACCAAAACCAGAATAGCTAGTTTTAGTTGCTGCATTTAAGATTTTAAAAAGGGAGAAGGTCCAGTGCTTGGGAGCACACTGTATAAAAGGCAGAAGGAGGTGTTTCAATAACAAGGTGTAAAGATGAGCTAACTGGGAAACCCTACTAAAGACTTTGAGGAATTGACAGAAGAATCCACGGGTGGAAGCTATAAATGTAGGATATTAAAGCTTTTTTATTCTTTTTTTTAAACAGGTTAGACACAGGGACAAAATTCTAAGGAATAAAAAATGAATTTTACAGTACATTCTTCATCTCTTGCCACCCTCATTTTAAGGCAATGATTTAGGCAAACATTAAACTTTTATCAGTGAAATGCAAAATATTGGGTTCAAAATAGCAGCAACTGAAAGTAAGATGAAAACATAGACTGATTCTTATAACACTGTTTATTATAAACATGTTTTAATTTTCAAATAAAAAATTCTCAGATACTAAACCAGATTTAATTACTTACATATTTTTGCTATATTAGAAGTTTGAAGGAATAGAAAAAATGGAACGAGCACAACACATTTAGTGAAGCCAAGGACTCCCAGATCTAAAAATGCATTTACTAAACGTCTGGTGGAAGTGCCTAATTATACAGGAAGTTATTTTAGACTCTTTGAAAAAAACTTCCCATTTACAGTACCAAAATATAAAATGCTGTAGTAAACATTTTGATTACCTAAAATATCTCTGTTTAGAAACTATAAAAATACTAGTGTAAAATCCACGAATGATCCCAGACACAACATAATTTTAAAGTTTTCTTTCACTATCTAAGAAGAGAAAATATTAAGAAAACAAGAATGGCTATGTGCTAGTAATAATATGAATTGAAACAGTGCACTAGCACCGATTTGCATTCAAAAATGCTAAAGATGCTAACAGATGACTGAAGACTAATGCCTAACTCTCCAAGTATGTCTTAGGTGTTTAGTAGGTGTTGCCACCTTTGCAGATATTTACATACTGTGTCCAAATACTGCAAGTGGGGAGTAACATGTAACATGGGCCATTAGCTGCTTTTGATAAATATTGATATTCTGCCTTCAAACACTGAGATTCGCTCAGAGAAAATGATGCTTTCTGCTGGACAAAATGTCATGGTTATAGAACGATCCTTTTCCCTGAAGGAGGTGAGAGAGAAAGACTTAAGAAACACTACCGAAAGAT
>VYZV01010775.1:3579-28453 GCA_013401275.1 Pandion haliaetus
TGGGGGGGGAATGGATCTTTAGAAGTTCTTATTTCCAAGTTCCTAACTTTAATTTCCTTGCAATTGTAATGGCAGAAAAATTCTGGTAATTTCACAGTGGCCAGAACTGAGAGTTCAAAGCTAAATATACTAAATATAGTCCCGGAGTATCCCCTGAGACACCATGAATGTCATGAGACTTGATAACACTAAATGTAACTGTTCAGCCTTTCTAAGATTGCTAACCCCTAATTTGGTCAGTGGGTGAAGATAAGGTCTCTAAATACTTATAGTCCAGAGGAGACTGAATTTTGGCACGGTACTGACTCCTTTTTCCCCTTCAGAAACAGATTGCTACTGGGGTAAAAACTTTCTAAATATTTCTCCAGTCAAATCTTTTTATTGTTGCTTATTGCCAGCAGCTGCCAAAGGGATGTAATGTGGTCACAGATGGGAGGGTACATGGATGTAGCTATCATGGAAGATGTGGGCAAATAAACCTGCAAATAAACCTAGGAAAGAGAATACTCACCAGAAAGACTTCCTCTTAGTCTCTGCTGTGAAAAGCCTAAGAAACCCTGATTTAATTTACATCCGAGAAGAGCAGGTAACAGCAGAGGAGGAAAGTCATTGTTGAATTCAACCCTGGTTTGAAAAACCACCACTAGTGGTTTAACTCTCAGCTATAAGAGGGCCACACAAAAAGTTAGAAAATGAAGGGAGGGAAAGAACAGTAGACAGAACATAGGGTTGCTCCTTCCAACATTTCACTTAGATGTGTGAACTAGCACCACCATTCCTTTAAAAAATACTATAGGAGTTTTAGGTATTAGTTGATCAAAGCACAAAACTTTGTGCTGGGCCCATCTTTATCCGGAATTAGACTTAATTACAGGCTTATGTGATGATCATTTTTTTCTGAAACATTGGCAATTGCAGTGGACCAAGCCCTTAATATTAAATCTTATTTGAAAGGCAGCAGCTCAAACTGTACCTTCTAATATTGTCCTAAAGCATTTGTTCACTGCTGATATGACCATCACAATGCCACATATCAAATAAATACCAAATGCACAATTCTTAGCAGCAAATGTTTCTGGTAGAAGCCCCCTTTCCCTTCCAAATTGCGAGTCAGCTTTCATTTGCTGGACTCTCTCAGGATCATAGCATCAGATCACACCACTGCAGAAGTGCTCAGCTATTTTAATGGGGTTCAGATTTACAAGATGGAGCATATCATTTCGTTCTGTATGCAACTCAAAGCTTTTTTGGCAAGATATTAGAGAGTGATACATTTTAACAGCTGTAGCTTTTCTGCTTATTCTAGAGGACATTTAAAATTGCACAACTATTAATACCATAAATTCAATTTCAAATTAAGTTTTACAGTAAACTGATTTGGAATAAATACACACCATATTGGCCTACAAACTGATGGTCATTCAGCATATTCAGAATCTGGTACATTTGATTTTATAAGCAAATTTTTTGCTCACTAGCAAACTTGAAGGAGTCTGTTTGGACTGAGAAGATGCGTAACAAACAAAGACAGATTGTCTCTCTTATGGAGCAACCTAATAGGTAGTCCACTGTGATCTACAATAATCTTACCAACATAAATTGTGCAGAGTTGTGATCCACCGATTGATCCATACTTTATATATTCAGAGCTGTTGCTATCAACTCTGCTTCTAAAATATTCCTGAATAGAAATGTGGATGTGTTTCGGGCTAAAACTGCACTACTGACATGCCTTCCCTCTCTTGACTGTCATGAACATTTGTCATTTTCAGAGCATTTTAGGGTTATTGCTTCCAGGAGGAGAGCTTAAAAGGTTTGCCCTAGATTTCAGTTTTCTTTGCTCGTGAACACAAGTAGCTTCCTAGAACTATACAGTATATCTAGTACATTTTTCATTTTTGCACCTTGTTAATTGCAGATCTTTTGCATTTTAGGGATGCCCCATCTTTATCTCCTCTCTTTTCTTTGCATTGCTGGCAGTAGCAGTTTTCATTTCTAGAATTGCACTAGCATGAGTAATGCTTGCTGCATAGGAACCAAAGCATTTGTGTCCTGGCAAAGCACTAAGAATGGATACAATTACAAACAAGTAAAGTAAAATGCCAACTAAATAAATTAAAAGCTTGTTAATCTTTTTTTTTTATGACAGTGACAGTGAAAGTATTAATGGTAAACAGTAGGAATGCACCAATGTTAAGTATCGGCTGAATGTCTACTTTCTTCCTTACTCCTTTGATGCAAAGATGGAAAGAGACTGCATTTCTCAAGTTTGGATTTGAGCTGACTGTTTGGGAAAGAAACCCATGCTTTTCTTCTATGTACTTCATCTGAACACATTTGATATGGAAATTATCAAGAAAATAGACTCCATACTGCCATTTTATAAAGTCATTTTTCAGGGGAGCAGAGGGGGAAGCACTTTGAATTTTTGCTCAAACGTTAATCAAATGGGGCAAGTCCAAATCATATTCTAATGCAACTTGTAAGTCACATACCCTGTAGCACTTACAAGGAAGAAGTGCCTGTGAACATTATGCAGCTAAAGCAGAGCAAGAGTGAAAATAACAAAATTACGTATATAATCCCAAAACATTCTGTATTTCATATGGTGTTCATGTATAGTGGAATGCAAGTGAGTTTTTATATATACTACTCTTAAAATGTTAAGCAAATATTTGGGCAATATAAAACTGGATGGACTCCACATTTCAGGACTAGCTTAGGTAAATCCTAGCTTTCTACTCAGAACTATTATTTTGTTAACTTTTCTTGATATAGGGAACTCACATTTTCTTCTCATAATAGGATCTTAGTTTTGGGCCATGCTTTGAGGGAAAGGCCGTAGGACAGGAGCATTAGAAGGAAGCTCTTAGGAGGTCTATATTGCTTCCCTGCCGCTCTCTCTGAAGCCTGCAAATGAGCCTGGCAGGAGCCGATTTGAAGGAGATTTAACTGGAGCTTTGGAAGAGCTTCACAGGGAGATGTGAGCAGCAGTCCCTGGAGCTGCTTTAATTTGATACTGCATGCACAAACCCATCTACCAGTCCAGCATTCAGGAAACACGAGAGGATATTCAGACGTGTTTGCCATACCTGTCCTGCTTATCACAGGGCACATCTCAGAATCAGAACAAGTTTAGTTGTTCTTTGCTGAAATAATGCAAAAATTATTTCTGCCTTTAATTTTGCTATATGATTATAAATAGGAGTAAGTAAATGGTAGCTGAGGCCTCTAGGAAATTTGTTTTTATAGGACTAGACTGCTAAAGTAATGGCTAGCCATAGTTCATCACTTGTTGCGTTGCATTACATTTAAAACTTTTATCATTTTATCATGTATTCTTTTGAAAGGATTTGGGCAGCACAAGGGCATTTAAACATTCTTTTGGGTAGTAGATAGGAAATGTTGATTTAGCAAATTCTACAGCCTTTGTGAGTTTTCTTTTTCAATCTTTTTTGGATGGTAATGGTGAACTCTGAGCTTAGCACCCTTATAGGCTAGTTCCAAATTTGTGACAATATATATTTAATGCCAGTTACTAATTTATGCTAAGCAGATGGAGCAGCAGCCATAATAATGACATTCTAATTAGTCATTAGTGGCATTAAGCAGCATATTATCTACAGGTTTGGGATTTTTTTGTGTGCAGTATTTGCTGGTGAGTTTCACAACAGCAAGTGCAAATGTGCCTTATTACAGTTTCAATGTGTGGAAAGAATTAAATTCCATTTGGGATAGCCATCAGCTTTAGGAAAAGCTGCTAAATGTTCCCACAGGGCAAAGATCTGATGTTGCGTAGCAATACAGTACCTACAGCTGCTTAATGAAAGTGTGCCCTCTACGTTTGTTTCTACGTACACATAGCATAAACACTTCTAATCTGGCATTGAGATTAGCGCATTGCAATATTGCAACTACAGGTATTTATAATATATCATGGGAGTGAGGGGTTTTTTTAAGGTAGGTTCTTTTCACTGCCTTCTAATTTCTGCATCTCATATTTTCAAAAATTTTCCAATGCAATCATTGAAGCTAGGACCATTGTCTTTTCTTCTTTTTTCTTTTTTTAGTTTTGTTGAGGGGAGGGAGGGCTTGAGGGAAGCTAAAATTTCTACATATTTCTGTACCTTCACCCCCAGGAGCTGAATCTTTTCCGCAGTCAAAAGACTAATGATAAGATCCCAAGAGCTAGAAACAGTAAAAGTTTAGTCTTTCTGTATGACGAAACTAAAACTGATACTGAGAATTAGTTACAGTCTCTTTCAAATGGGGCAGAAGTGATCACACATTTGTCAGAAGCTCTCTTCCCTAGTTACTGTACAGCAGGACTACATGCACATCACTTCAGACAATAAAGAGTTCCAGACCAGACTGATTAGACTCAATATTACCATTTTATACCTATCAAAGGGCAAGAGATTGACAGCAAAAAAAAAAAAAGCCTTTAAATTCACTCATTTGTTAAGCTTATACATTCCTTTTCTCATACTTGATCTCAGGAGGCTGATATAAATTATTTTTCTCCTCTCCTCATCTTTTTACCACTCGTTTCCACCCATTCTGCTTTTTTCTCTGTTTAAAGAAAATGGTTCCCCACGTGATGTTTCCAGTACAGGTTCATTAATACAGCTGTCCTGGCGTCCCTCGGTGCTGTGCCTTAGCCTGCACTGCCCAGGCTGAAGCGTGGTTCCTGCATGCTGATCTCCTGGCTACGGCAAAGCAGGCGTTGATTTGAGCCAGCTCACACTCGCATCGCCTTCTCTCCCCTTCGTCCGTTTCTAAGCAGTGGCACCAAGCTCCTTGCAGCAGAGAGTTAGAAAGGAAGGGAATGAAAATGAGATTTTAGAAACCTGTAAGGCTTGCCTGGTATTTTTCAGAGGGCATGACAAACCTTTCTCATTAGGCATGCAATCAAAATGGAGCCTGACGGCTTTCTTGGAGAATTAATAGGAGTTTCAGTACTGTGCGCTGAGTCTGATCATGAACCATGAATGTGGCCAGACCCCATGTTCAAATTATCTTTAGTAATGTAAATCAAGTAAATACAGGACTGCTGTCTCTGCATTTAAGAAGGCTCATTTGTCTGGAATTTGTCTATCTTACTGAGGCAAAAAGAAGAGCTGAAAGCAGCACTTAAGTGTTTCTTGCTGTATCTTTCTCTCAGAGATTTTCTGCCCAAAACCAATTCTTTTCTGAAAACTGATTATATAGGGATGTCATCTTTCACTCAGGAGATTTGCTTCCTCAGGACCACCTGCTAATGTCAGTGTTGAAATGCTATCTGCTCTCTTTTCTGCTGGCTTGGTCAGAGAGCACCTATACTCCAGTGAGGGTAAGGGCTGGACTCTTTACTGACTCATCAATCATGGACAGGCTGTTACCTAATTTCCATTATAGTGTCCATCTGTGCACCCCATTCTGCAGGGACAAAGAGCTACTCTGTAATTATGGATAGGCCCTTAATTATACCTGAGAATTTCCTGAACAGAAATAGGGACACACAGATCAAACTTTGATAAGCATTTAACCAGCCATAGGCTTCACAGCTGGTTATGAAGTTTGAGCCAGAGGGAAATGTTACCTATGTTGCCCTGAGCCATGTGTATAGGACTGACTGGTAAGGAAAGGAAGAAAAGGATTTTTTTTTTCACTAAACAAAACAAAATGCCTAATTTTGAAAGTCAGTGTTGGGAACGGAAGCACACTCCAAAGAAAACTGTGGAAAAATAAATGAACAGCTATGTATAGTCACAGGGTAAATTAAATCCTTAACGAATCTTTTAGAAATAATGTATGACATGATTTTGAGGAATCAAAAGACTGATGGCATATAGATGCCAGAACATCTAGGGTTTCCACACTACTTTCCCTCCCTGTGTGTCCTTTTAACTAAATGTCCGGGGGAACTGAAGGTCTTGAACCGTTGTGTGATCATGTAATCTGGAGTGTTTATTGTCATTTAAGTGAGAACACGTGCAGCGTACATAGTGTTCACTCTCCCAGAGGAATTGTAAAGTATGTTTTCACTTGCAGTGAAAACCATTGTAGGTTACTAAAGGCCAAACTGCAGCTACCTGAATCTGGAGGAATCACAGAGGAGCTGTGTATTTCAGCAATGTCACTCAAGTTACCTTTACAATTTGTGAGAGGAAGGTTAAAGTCAGACCCTCAGGAATAAAAGGTTCAAAGAGCTAAAACACTGAGCCAACATTTCATTTGGAAGGATCTGTCTTTAAAACAAATGTCATAAAAGCCTGTATTTATTAATATAGTGTTTGGGGGCTTTTGGATTGTGTAGCAGTGAGCTAGAGTTATTGCAGAAGAAGTTTATGCAATATCAGATTCAGAGAATTACTGGTGTAAGGTTACTTAGACACACAGGCATGTGTCAGAATTGCAATATAAACATGACTTAAAGTTATTTAGTAGCAGCAGTTGTTGATATTGCAGTAGCACTCAAAGATTTCAACAGGGATTGCCACCACACACACTGAAAGAATGATACAGAAGTGTTGGGACCCAAAGGCACAAACAAAATATGGACGTAATACGTGAACATGGTGAACTGTCACCGCTTAAATTGTGTCCTCTGATAACTATGTCCCAGTCCTGCAGTCAGATTTGCCCTGGAAAATCCAAACTGTAGTCAGCTTCCTTGTAGGTGTAATCACCTGCTTGTGCTAGGTGGACTTTTAGCTTAGGGTCTTTATTTAGATGATGCTTGTCTCTGTTACTAATAGCACTTATTATTGCAACATCAGCTTTTAGAATGCAATCTATTTTCCACCATCCATCATTTATTTATTCTTTGTTTTCATTCTCTGTGAGTAATAGACAGGCTCTGTCATTACTGGCAGTTCTACTTTCTGATTTCAGATGCTACTACAGCACTTTTTAAAAACCTGTATCATTGCAATAATTACAATGTAATGAAAAGACTGTATGTTATTATGCAGCTTGAAAAGAAACATAATAACCAGGTTCTTGCATTTTTCCTTTAATCCATGTCTGATCCTTCCACTTCTTGCACAGTCTCTGTTGATAAGACTGTTGAGGATGTCAGTCGCTTTTCTTTATTTTACTTATATATCCACTACAGATTTGCTAGGATGAAAGCTGAAATTTCAAAACTCAGGACTAATATGTCAGCATGGCTTTAATTTTTGATTTTTGCTTTCATACTGAGGTTCTGGCAAGGTTTATCACATTTCATAAAATAAGATTCCTTTTTTACTGGCTGGTGTTATTTGCTATGCCAGGTGGAAAGGAGGTATTGCCAGGAAGATTGATAAGGTCCTGGGGCGTCCTGGTCCCCTCTTTGTCACGGACTTAGACTTAGATGTCAAAGCAAATAGTTCTGATTTTCTGTGTCAGTTCCATCCTATGTGCAATGTGGAATTAGGATGACAATATTTAATCGACCTAAATGGGAGTCATTAGACTTAAGATCTCTATTAAAACTCTGTGCTGTGATTCTCAGGTAGTGCAGTGAAGACTTAAATCTGGGGCTGGGGGAGCTGGACTGTGTATTGCATAGTTTCTAGAGTGGAAAAGAACCTGGAACAGGTTCAAAAAAAGCCCAGCAGTTCTAACACTTTATGGAGGTTTTTCAAAGCAGTGCAGGTCTGTTTGCAAAGACCATGAGCTGCTTCAGCCTGAAGAGGATTCTTCCATGAGTGACTGTGGCTACTTTAAACCTTTTCATATGGCCAGCATGGTTTGTAGGAGGTGCTTCAGGACCTGAAAACTAAAGAGTACAATAATTTCTTAGTAGCAATATTTTTTGTTGCTATATTCACAATTTATTCTTTGACTTGCAGTATCCCAGCTCATGGTTTTATATCACACTTGAACAAAGAAATCAGGCATCACAATGGTGTAAATATATATATGACCCAGAGTAAATAATCTCTTCTGCCTGAGAGGGCTCAACACTAGGAGAGGAAAAGCCTGCAACATATCAAACATAATCTAACAGGATGAAGTTCTTCATTTTGGTTACAGGTGAGTTACATAAGCAGCCTTGAAAGAGCTCAATCTCAGATTGCACAACTTTTCCTTTTCCTGTGAGAAACCAGTCTTATTAATGATTTCCAGGACAGTGCTTTCCAGAAACAATGGAGAACATGATCTCTGGATAGTAAGGATAGAGTATTATCTGCAAATTTGAATAATATGTCTCCAGACAATTCAGCAGCACCTTTGTGATACTAAAAACATTTATTTATATTCTACACTTCATGTTTTTGGCAGCTTGGTGGGCTGCATGTTCCATCATTCTGACATAGTGAAACAGAGCTCAGTGTGACTCAGCGGAACAATGAGACTTAGCTGCTGGGATTGAAGTTTTTGCTAAACCATCACCTATACATCTATTTAAAACTAAGCATATAAAGACAGTTTGCTAATTACCTAAATTAAATGGTTTATCTGAATACCTGTAATTTTTTATGACTAAACAGCAATTCATTATTTCAACTAACATGTTCATGTCTGTTCAGAGACGCCCAGGAATTATTCATGTTGAACTGAATCAACTATCCTGTCTGAATGTTCAGCACTCCCATTAAACTCACTGAACAACTTGTTGTGCAAGTCCACACTGTTGGACTACAGTACAGAAGAGTTGCTGAACCAGGTTCAATATCACAATCATATTTATTGACAATATTCTGTAAAAGAATCTCAGTAAAATTGAAGTATGTCATGATGGAAAAGTCGAGTCATTGAAGGCTCAGAAAGATAGATATGATTGTGCACTTATAAATTTTATTATATATTTCTACAAGCCATTGACTTTATTAGGAACTGCACTGATACTCTAATCTCTCAGGGCATCACCACAGCACAGCGAGGCTGTCACGCTCTGACCTTTTTTTGGTGGGCAGTCCCATCAGTTAGGCAATAGGCACAAGTGCTTGCTGTTGCTTCAGCATGTTCAGCTCCGTTCTCCAGAGACACCTGGCACTGGCCCAAAGTGTCAGAAGCAGACCGCTTCTTGAGCTGTCTCCTTTATGATTTAGAGAGGAAGACGTCCTCGTATAAATGCTTTCTTCCTCTTTGTCTTCAGCTTAATTAGCAATGCCATAATTCCATCCTGAATATATTTTTTTGGCTACTTGACCTGTATTACTCCTCTTTTTTTCCTTCCTCTTTTTAAAAAATAGCACCATGCAAATACATATCCTAATGGAAAAAAATGCATCACAAATTGCAAAAATTTAAACTGGTCTTATTAAGGACAAAAAGAAAATGCGGTCAGATTCATTATGCATATGTTAGAAGAGTAATTGCCTTTTGCAGTTGCAAGGCATTCTGTTTGCATGCTGGAGATATTCATGGAGACACAGCACATAACAAACTGTCTCTCAGCTCAAGAAAAATAGGCTGAAACCATTGCCACCATGTTAATTCAGACAATAAAGAAGTAATTAAATATCTTCAACTGCCTTCCTTTTAACTATCTCTCACTCAAATTACTTTCCCCCTATTATTCATTTTTACCCTTATTGTAAATGTATTAGTCTTGTAAATGTTCATGTTTGGTGTGCTTGTTCTTGATAACTGACTGGCTAGGGACAGTCCTTTGAAAAATGGGAGACTGTGCTCCCTGACTTTGTGAAGAGGTTAGGCAGATAGACTTTAAGGAGCGTAATGTTAAGAGTAGAAGGAAATTAAGAAATTAAAATAGGCTTAGGATTCAGTATAGTCTGGAAAACAACATTAGGAAAATAGGTCGTCAGGGAAAAATCAGCAAAGTGAGCTGGAAATTACTCTGTCCAGTGTGGTAAAACCTGCTATTAAGATGATGGTCAGTTCCCGAAAAGGCTGGTATAAAACAAGTTCCTCCCCTACCAGCTTCTAAGTCCTTGTGTAAGCTGCTCATTCTCCCTTCCTCCTTCCCTCCCTCTGCCCTCCCTCCATCTCAGATGCTGATGCCCCCCTTTGGCCGGTGCGCATACAGGGACGGGAGGAAGGGGCATTTCCTGCGAGTCCATCACTCCTTGTCCCACTATTGCTTTCCTGGCTGCACTCCCGGAACTGGCTAATGATTGCAGGCAGCATATGGTCTGTGAACAAGAGGTTTCTTGGTTTTAAAAACAAAGATCAGGTGCTGGAAATGAGAGCTTGAAAGCAATGTGTAAATGATAGGAAATCAATCAAGGGAGGACATGATATGGAGATGGTGAGCTAGGCAGGCCAGGAGAGATTTTGAGGAACAGATAATGCAGCTTGCAGCCAGGAGCTTGCTTCTAGGGGGGAATGAACGTGACGTGAGAGCAGCTAAACAGGCATACAGCATCCATATTGGTACCCGGCATTCACCAGGATCTGCACACTTTCCTGGGAATGCACCAAGTTTCTAAAAGAGGCCCGTGCCCCGCTCCACAGCTCACATCCACAGAGGTGTTTGGCTTATTTATTCCTGTTTAAGAACTTACCCATCCAAATTAGGAGCAATTCATGGGCTGTTATCTAGCTTGAGCAGTGGGCAAAGTTCTGATTTGGAGTATTTCACTGAAATGAAAAAGATCGGAAGTGCCTACATAGGAATTTAGTGCTTCAATCTCTGTAAGTACTTTTCTAGCCTGAGAGAGAATTCTGGCTTCTGTGCCACATAGATTGCTGCTGGTTTAATCCAAAGACTGAAGATGTTTGAATAAGAGGCAAAATAATTATGGGGGAGATTTGTTTCTTTAAAAATCTGAGATTGGGAATGTAACAGGTATTCTCAAAATAGATGTAGGATTTCCTGTAACTCACATTTCACTCTGACAGTCTTGAATAAAGAAATAACAGGAAAATTAGGGTAGCCATTGAGTAAAATGCTTACTTTACCCAAACAGTTTTGAGTATGATACAGGGCCATATGTTTCCATCGCTGTGATATGCATATTACAATGCAGTATTTTTCTCTACACGCTCTTTTTTTGTACTGGTTTTGTCTCCATATATTCATAAGTCATCAGGCCCCAGTGGACAACATCACAGTGGTTTGTTGGAGATAAAGAATAAAATATGAATGAGAAACATTTACTATAACCCTATGGGGAAAATACAGACAGCATAGAATATCTTGTCCAATTTACAATGTAGAGGGATATTTTTGTCTTATGCTTGTAAATTCACATGAATATTTATTTCTGCAGACTGTGGCTTCTTTTCACCCTGAAAGCTCTCAAAACATCTATCCAGATTTTTTCTTCTGCCCTTTCATTGTAACGAAATGAGTTGGCTTGCTAATTCCCTAATTTAAGCCTTATTTGAATGATACAGATGCTTTCTATGGTACTTACAAGACAGTAAATGTGTGCTGATTTTACTCATAATAACCAATGTGCAGCAGGGCTGCTCTTCTCACATTAGGGATGGTCAGGAAATGCAGACTGCAGGTTGTAGGTATTAATAATGGCTTTCGTGCACTAATCCAAAGTGCTGTCTTTCCCACTTTGGATCACTATGGGTATTTGGTTAGAATTAGCAGAACTGTGTTTCTGTTGGGAAACTGCTAATTCTTATCTCAGTGCTGTTGAAATGCAGAAAGTTTTCTGCAGAAGAAAAGAAATATCCTTCTCTACACAGAAACTATTGCGTGTGAGAAAAGCTAGTAATAAAAACAAACTCCTGCTGCCATTGCAAGCCACACTACATGTTTGGAAAGCTACAATTTTCAAAAGGAATAATAAGTTCTTCTAAAAGAAGGATAAATTCTGTGGCCAAGGTTCTCTGTCGAACTGGAGCTTGAAGATTTATCAACCCAGCACCTTCAAAAAAACACACATCAGGTCCCCTCAAAGTGGCCAGATTTTAAATACTGTGGGAAATTTTGTATGTGATGCTGGTTTGTGCATCTTTAAGATGTTTTCATACATCTCTCTCTGAGGTACAAAAGTTTTCCTTCTTTGCATACAATTCTTACCTGAATTCAGCATGTTAAAAAAAAAAAAAACAACCAAGTTTACTGGAGTTGAAATCCAGGAAAACCAGACTACTAAACCCCTATTTCAGAAGTATTCTCCACCACTTAGTTCATTTTGATCATATTGACTACTTCCATAAATATCCAAGCATAGGAATTAGGGAACTATATTCAGGCTTGTGGGTTTCCAAGTTTTTTCCTTGATCCCCCTGTTTGTAGAGAACCAGTGTATAGTAACACGTCTTTGAAGGTGATGAATATGCTAGGTGTGTTAGAAAGCATGCATGAGAAAATACTATTCAGCATGTCTAACAAACTATTTTTGCTTATTTATAGGAAACTTCTTTTCTATTTATAGAAAACTTTCCAAGCAGGCACCATCAATTTTAAATTGTTGGTGGATAAGAGCAATGGTGAAAATATCAGATGTTTGATTTGCACCTTTCTTGCGCCTGCTTTTTTGGTGTTCATTGCATATGTATGTATTTCCAGAGTTGTGAAAGCAAGCAAGTTGCCTAGGGCATCCAAGAGCAGCAGCAAAAGTGGGATGAACTGTCCTTTTCCATGTCCCTCAGCCTCTCTGGGACCAAAGGGACAATTTGTTGTCCTGTGTCCAGCACAACTAAGCTGTGCAGCTGAGGGACTTCCAAAGATTGTAGCTCTTATCTTGGCAGTGATTGCTATACTGTATTTTTGCTTCTTGGGGAATACTGAAAAAGAAATGTATAGAACATGGAGACCACTAAAGAAACATGAAAATTAATAAGTGGGGTTCAGAAAAGTCATGTAGACCATTCTGATAAAAAGGTAAGGGCTGATTTTTATTCCATTTGTGGTTGGTATTAAGAATTCAAGCTTAAAGAAGAAAACTCCTCCCATACAGCCATAAGGCTGTATTTTATCTTTGGATGCTTCTTGTGGTGCGTACAGACCTCTTGAGCTTTGGTCTTCCAGTTCATATTACCTGAGGAAATGCTATGTCAGGGATAATTCATGGGAGTGTGACTCTTGCTCCCACATCAGACTGGCGCACATATCCATGCACGCACACAATGCACCCAGTGACAGAATTCCCCACCGTTCACACTGTCTTGCGCAGATAGATCATTCAGACAGGGTATTTCCGTGCTACCACTGGAGAAGCCCAGGAAGCAGATTATGAATCTGAGAGTCGAAATCTGCCTGGAGCTCTTCCTTCTGCTCCGGGAAGGGAGCAAGCTGTTGGAGAATACCTCCTGCTGCTCCAGCCAGCCTCCAGCCAGCCTCCTTTCCCTCCAGCTGTCTCTACCCACCTGCCACAGACCCTCTCCTTCTCTTGCTCAGTACTAGGTGATCATTTTGTCCTTGTTTACGATATAAACCTCTGTGTTTTACAAAGGAAGCAGAAACTCTTTCTTTTTACTGGGGTTTGTGGTTATTGCAGGGCAGCAAGCACAAGTGCTTGAGAGGGGCTGCACACAGTGTTTATTGCAGAGGAGTTACAATGTGGTTTGAGACACAGCAGTTGAAAGCCACCAGGAAAGCAGAGTGAAAGAAAAATGTTGAAGGAAGACTGAGGAATGAATACTGAGCCCCAGCACTGACATGGGGCAGCGTGGCAGAGGGTGAGACATGGACAGTCAAGATGTATTACTGGCAGAGCAAGAAGTGTCAGGAGATGACACCAGAGCAGCTATCGCCCTGTGCTGTAGGTCAGACCCTCTGCCTTTATTTGTTCAGTGCAACCTGTCAGATACAGCACCACACCAATTACCCACCGATCTTTCGTGGGTGAAGAGTGCAGCTTTCCAGTAATCAGTGTCTGGACAGTCACAAGAGACATCTCAGCAGGCTTTGAACTCCCTGTCCCTGATTCCTCAGCCCCGGAGCCCACAGCTAGCAGCTTTTTTAGAATACCTCTTGTCTTTAAAAGACTGGCAGACAGCTACTGCAAGCTTGACTGGCAGCACCAGGGAAGGCAGGCTTTGATTTCTAAAGCACAGAGAAAAGAAACTGATAAGCAGTTCCCCAATGGCCATGCGGGCTTGGGAGGGATGTAAACATGCTGCAGAGGGACCCGCAGCTGTACTGCAGGCAATGTAACATAGCCACAGGGAGAGCTGCTCCCAAGAAAGCAGCAAGGAGGCCAAGGCTGACCCTCCTTGGGAAGCCACCTGGCCATTCTTTACTGCCCTCGTTATGCAAGACAAATGTGGGGGCTACAAACCTGACAAGGCACCTATAGCCCCTGAGTAACCAGAGTTGCAGGGCACTTGAAATGTTCACCGGTAACAGCATACAGAGGTTGGAGATCTGATGTAACAGGGCAGTAAATTATCCATCCTTTTGCTATTCGAACAAACGAGGAAAAAAAAAAAAAAAAGCTGATCTAAAAAGCTAACCTATTTGTTGACACTTCCTTAGATACAAAGGCAAAACTCCCATCCTCCTGCTTTGCCTTCTACAAAAGCTTGTACCCTGCTGCCATCTGATGGAGGATTTTTTAAAGAGGCGGAATAGGTCAGGGACCTAGTTGATGTCAGAGGAAAGAAACTTGGATTCTGCAAGGTGCTGAAGTTCAGTGTTCATACAAGAAAATAAAAGTTCAACATGGAGACATTTCTGAGGTCACCTACCTTGCCCTCGCAATCCTTCTGAAAACCTAGCCTGATTGATTATTATCATCATTAACTTCCAACACTTGGAGAAAAATGAATTATATTGCAGCAATACCATGTATTGTATGCATTATTCTTCCTTCTCAAATACAGAGTTGATGGAGGATTGATGCTCGATCTGCCACAGTTCTGCACAAAATCTACGAGGAGGAAATAAAATAAACCAGCCATAAAAAGAGAAAGAGTTGTCATTCCTGCTTGCGCTCCATTTGATGTCAATGGGAGAGTTGCAATTGAATCTTTAGAAAGGGTATTATCAGTCCCATATCTGGCTATCAAGGCTGGCACAAAGCAGCAGTGATAAAGAACAGCAGCCGTGAACTGAAAGCAGTAATGCTGCAGACAGGGTGTTTTCTTAAACTGCTGGTCCCAGGAGGTGATCTGTGTAAATAATGGATTTGTTTACTGAAGATACGATATTTTCAGTCACCAGTGGCAGCGGTGGATATAGTCGTTCCATTACCATGTGATCCATATTGTGAAAAAAATTTGAAATCCCATACTCTAAAGAGCTGGTAGCCCACGTTTGCTTTTGTCTGCCTTCATTTAGAAAAAAGGTTGTTTATTTGTTTGAGTTCCATTTAAGGAGTAACAGCTGGGTCTGCCATTAAATATGGTTTGCAAAACAAGCCAGCCCTGATGCTTAACACCCTGATGATCTCTGATGTCTTTTATTTAAGTAATAAATCAGTGTTTAATTTTATGGCATTACACATTACCCAAGAGAGTCATTTAGCAGGTCAGTTTTAGCGTAGTGATAAAACTTGGAGTAATGGGGTTGAAGCTGCTACTTCTGGCAGTTTGTATTGGGCAATACTACAAATTTAAGTTCCCTAACATGCATTCAATTCAGATTTAATAAGAGTTATTATATCCCATGTTAATTAAAATTGGAGTATTTATTGCAAACACTTGTGGAGAACTAGCTACAGAGCTGTAGCTGCACATACCAAATCTGGCTTCAGAAGTGCCAAGCAGTATCTTTATGAGTCTTTTGTGAAATCAAATTAAGATGAAATTGTAGCTTGTCTTGTGTGTCACTGTGGTCATTATAGTGGCATTTGTGCATGTTTATCCCCTTCATGGTGAAATTGCCATGGATGTGGCACAGAAAGGAGACACTTGATGAGGAAACACTCCTGGAAATTCTGAGCAGACTTTTGAGGCCTCACAGTCGTGACACCGAATGTAGCAGAGCACAGGGTAAAGGCCTAAATTAACTTTTCTTAATTTCTTCAAGTGTAGTGCAGATGAGCTAATCCCCTCACCATCTCTCTCCTCTCCCACCCGTCTCCTTTCATTGCTGTAACAGGCAGCGAGCTCACTACCGATCAGCCTGCCAACAGGAAAAACTGCTTCCCCCATCTCAGCACGCCATTAGGGCTGTGTTAGGCTCTGCTCGGCCTAATACATGAGTAATCTGCACTAACCTTCCCCTGCCAAACACCCTGGTCACAGTTCTGCATGAGCTACTGCTGACAGAGCCAGAAAGTGGGTTCAGACTGGTCAGAGAAGTAATGTGGTTGAAGTTGTATGGGCCAAGATAAGATGACACCTCTCCAGATGTGCAGCAATCCAGCAGTGACATGAGAAATAGTAACAAAGCTGTAAAAAAACCCCAAACAAACATGGAAACAAATCAGCAGTGATACATAGGAGACATGGTCAACTCATCTGCTCTGTGGATCAATGTTCAAACTTCTTGTGTGATGAAGATCAGAGAAACAGGCACAGACTCAGCAATGTAGTTTTATCTGAAGTTGCATCTGGGGCCTGGGTCGGTCAGATACAAAGAGAAAATTGCAAGCCTGTAGCAAAAACACTGTAGACAGCACAAATAACTTTGCTGTTGCAAAGCATTGGTTTCCAACAGTTTGCTGTTCATCACCTGTTTTTGTAGCCTCTGACAAGTTGGAGAAATCAGTAGTGTCCAGAAATTGCTGGGAAGAGAGGGACGGACAGCCAGCCAACTTCCAGCAACCTGCTAAAGCAACCAGTAGAGCCACAAGTTGACTTTTCCTTAGCCACATAACAACTTCCTAGTTTTCAGCTACTGCCTGAGATTTAATTTTAGACTCCAAGAAAAACTAGAGTGTTTCTAGTGTTTGTGTCATCTGACAGCTTTTGAAACAGGAAATTACTATCTTGGAGGCTGAAGAAAAACGATTGACCAAGGGGACACAGCAATCATTGCTCCTGAACAGAAAGAAGAGACTCGAGTTCCAGTTTTTACTTCAGCAGTTGTACATGAATCATAGAATCATAGACTCATGGTGGGACAAGACCCTTAAGATCATCGAGTCTGACTGTTAACGTAACACTGTGAAGTCCACCACTAAGTCCAAAGCGCCACATCTACTACATCTTTTAAATACCTCCAGGAATGGTTGTTGCGTTAAAGGGTAAAGAATTTTGGCAGAAAATAAATGCCTTGTGTTCCAGTGTATCCTCAGATGTCAGAGGGGCTGGGGGCAGCTAGGTTTAATTTCTGAGTGATGTCCAATTCAACACTGTAAGTCCAGTCGCGTTCAATATGTTGAACTATCATGATGACGGCTGCACTAATAGCGTACTGCACTCTCAGCTTAGCTGCGTTCAACACACTAGGATTACCAGAGTTAGGGAGTTTAGTTGCGTTAACGAACTATCACAAATAGATTAATGAGCAGCACAGTTTATTAAAGCAACAGTACAGGTTCTTTAGGATTGCCGGTGATAAATACACTGTCTGCAAAGCACGTGCAAATAGTAATACAGTCGACTACAAGCACATTAAATTATGGAAAAAACTCTATAGAGATTTCTAAGTTTCCCGGGGAAGCACTCAGTATAATTGAGGGTTTGAATCTTATCCAATAAGCGTCCGTATGGCAGGGAAGAGAGGTTCAGCCCATCAACTACTCCCAGAAGTCAGCGATGTCCTCCCAACTTGTCTGTGATGGTATCTTCCCTCAATAGTCTTCCGCTTTTTGGGTCTTTTTATCCTATTTTTCCTTTTAGGTAGAGCTTGAGTGACTCTAGTCATACATACCTTTACTTTTATTGGTATAAAGTTCTCTTGCCTTGCTTTTAAAGGTATACACTAAAAAAAATTCAGAGCGCATGCTCTGTGGGGGGGCTGGTTGCACCTTGGAGGTGGGTAACTCTTGGGATGGAGGTGTGTTTTGGTATTACAATGATATTATAATGAGCTAAGTTCACCCAGAGATTTAGCATGTCACTACTCCAGAACTGGTCACTTAAGATATAAATCAGAAGTAAGACAATAGCGTTGACAGAACCCCCATTATTTCACCTCCTTGCTTCAGTGGACTCAATGCAGGCACCTTCCATTCTTGTTCCAGTAGTTCCAGTTCCTCATCCCTGCAGTGATATCACAGAGCCTGGCTGCGGTGTCCTCACTCTGCTCCACCCTCCATGTTGTTTCTCTTGTCAGCATACCAAGCTCCCCTGGTGTTGCTAACACCTAAGGTTGCAGGTTATGTTGATCAGTGAATTATTATGGAACAGATTTCTTATATATTCACCGCATTCCACTCTGGAGGTTTACCTTCCCTTAAGAGGGGGATGTATCAATAAGTCACCTCCAGCAATCATTCCACAATGGTGACTCAACCACTTTCCTGGGCAGCCTGTTCTAATGGTTAACAACCCTTTCGGTAAAGAAATTTTTCTTAATATCTGATCTAAACCTCTTGTTACTTGGGAAAAGAGACTGACACCCATCTCCCTACAACCTCCTTTCAGGTAGTTGTAGAGAGCGAGAAGGTCTCCCCTCAGCCTCCTTTTCTGCAGACTAAACAAGCCCAGTTCCCTCAGCTGCTCCTCATAGGACCTGTGCTCCAGGCCCCTCACCAGCTTTGTTGCCCATCTCTGGAAGCTCTCCAGGACCTCACCATCTTTCTTGTAGTGAGAGGCCCCAAACTGAACACAGTACTCAATGTGCGGCCTCACCAGTGCTGAGTACAGGGGGACGATCACTTCCCTGCTCCTGCTGGCCACACTTGTTTCTGAAACAAACACTGTTTCTGATACAAACAGTGTTTCTGATACAAATTTCTGATGAAATGCTGTTGGCACATTCCCTGGAATGTCCATCCTGAGGGAACTGATGCAGTGGTAGATGAATAGGCAAGACATGATTTGGTGCATGTGAGGAAGAAGCTCGGACAAGAGAAAGCTTCATAACGAGATATACTTTGGAACAAGAAGGGAGGAAACAAAAAGCAACAAGGCTGAGCACCATCAGCTTTGCCTCAGAACAAGCTTTTGTTGATGTGAATTATTGTCGCCACAAAAGCTAAGGTTTTTTGCCTGGGTTTTTTGTCTGGCCATTTGTTTTTACTGCTCTGGGCTAACTACTGAGCTTTTCTTTTTTTCTGGCCCTCTCCTTGGAAGCTGACAGGCACTACTTGAGGCTCAAATGGATAGTGGCCATTAAGGCAGGTACCAGTTTCTCTTCCTCAGCCTTTTTGCAGAAGGCACAAGCTATCAAAATACCAACATATTTGATTAGTAGTGTTTACCTTCAGACAGACCTATGTTTAAGCCCCGTGTGGAACAAAGGCCAGAGTCCTTCTGTTCATTAAGATAAAATTTAGGATTTGGAGTATCTGACAAGCATGTCCACGTGCCAAGCTTATCAGAAGGACAAGAACTTTTCCTTTTTGCCTTTTTTCTGCTTTTCCTTTCTGGAGGGCTGAAAGCAGCACTCGGTTATGATGTTTGCTGGCAGCATGCCCAGCACAATTGTTCGAAGTCTGGATCCTTTTTGTGCAGAAACCTGTGATTAAGCCACGTTCGAACAGAAGTAACGTCAGATCATGTCAATTTCTAAAGCTTTCTATACTTGGTTATTACCCTCCATGGCTAGATGTGACTCCTCATGTTGCCTTTTCAGTCATTTTGATTTCTGTTTCCCTCAAGATTAAAACTCATGGGAACAAGAGGAAAGGTTTAATCTTTTACTTTGAGAGGTTGGTCTGCTAACGCTGCTCAGCAGGAATTCTCACAGGAGTTAAGGCAAACAGAAAACTGGGCATTAGGCTTTGTGTCCAGGAGGAAAAGCCATGCTTGCCATGCTGTTATAAAGCTTAGGCAGGCAATCTGCACAGAGCTTTAAAAGCCCTTCAAAGATTCATGTGCGTACAGATTTTTTTTCCCAGCCTTTTAATTCCAACCATTGCTCTCTTCAATTGAGGTAGTGTCAGATAAAATTCCTTATAACATTAAATAGGTTGGATAAGCTAAAGAGATTTTATAGCAGTGGCATATTCAGGTTGTAGAAGGACTAAAAGCTATTAAGGTCAATATACTGTTTCCTGATTTTCATCTATAATTGGTAGCATAATATGTCCTCTCCATTTTAAAGAGTAATCTTATTTATGCAATGAAATACCAGTTCATCTCATTAAAGAAAGGAATCCATCTTGTCTTAAAGTAAAATTTGGCACACAATTCTCCTATTATTGTTTATTTTTGAAAAGCATTATATTTAGGCAATGACACAGGAGTGAGATGAGTTTGTTTACCAGATTGCACTAGTCTGCATATAAATACCAGCTGATTAAAAAATATGTTTCCTTCTTTTTCAAGCAAAAATTTATAGATGTGTGGATGGGGGGCTTGGGGGGGGGGGGAGATTAAAAAAAATTCCCACTGATTTTTTTTTTCAAATTTAAGAAAAGGGATAACAAAAGACTAAAATGCAAAGCTAGAAGCTTATGAAGATCAAAGCTAGACTTTGGCTTACCATCTTGCTTTCGACAGGGAAAAAAAACCAAAAAAAACTTTGGAAATAACGATCTTTTAACTATAAGTTTATCTGTTGACTTAGGAGATGTTTACTCTTTCAGTTATTTGAAGAATTGATAGACTAGACTAGAATAGAATAACTACTGATTTGGTAACCTGCAGCTTTTCTTTCCCTAAAGGGAGAGGCTGCTAATACTGTTGCATAGTGAGTGAAAATGTATTTAGTGCTAAAACTTGGTATGGTGCTTCTAAGTTTGTCTGCCCTCCGATGGGGCAAACAGTATCAACAGCCATTGAAACTGAAGAATTTGCCTTTGCATTATGGTGTCTCTTAAGGAAATAGTGCTGATATGCACTTGTAAAGAAGGCTGATTTTGCTCAGTAAAAATATAATCAGTACTATCATAATAAGTGAAAGCCAAAGAAATTGTATAATTACTCATCATATGGAGGAAAAAAAAACCAACCACCTGGCAGGACAGGTTTAATCTGCAAAATAAGCTTTTAATCTCTGCTGTTTGTGTACTTTTCTTAATAAATATTTATGGGCAGAATTGTTCTTAGGCAGCTCATATGAAGATGGTACACGTTTCTTTCCTTCCTATGAGGGTTTGAGCTTTTCACTGAGTCGTGACCCTTTTTTTTAGAAAAGCCAATCAGCCCTATTCTGAAGCGGGACCTGTTGCTCTCTCTCTGCAGAATTCATACATTTTTAGATGCAGCTGGAGTAATCCTCTTTGCTGCCACCCTATTCCCCAGCCCCCATTGCCTCAGCACTCATGGCAGCTGGCTTACTGTGCTCAGCAAATGGGAGAGAAAGGACATTTGCAGGTTCAACCATTCTGCTAGAAACTCTGTAATGAAATCAGAAATGACAAGGTGAGCACAGCAGAGACCGAGCTCTGAGATGTTTTTTTGCTAACCCTTTGCTGGCTAACCCTTTCATTCACATTCCCAGAAAAATCAAATTTGAATCTATCATTAATTGGTACTCTTTATTCTTCCTGGTTTGTTTGTTTGGGGTGGGTTTTTTCTGGGAAGAAGGGAGGGAGAAGGAAGAAGAGGGGACGTGGGGTGAGAATGCCTATCTTTATGTGATACTACATTATTTGCCTTTGAGAGTGCTGTCACTGAAGACATATGAGACTAAGTATTATATCTAAAGAAAAACAAGAAGACCCTGGATTGCTGGCTAATACTGACATACATACATACATAATAATATATATTAAAACTGTTCACTTGCACTGAGACAATATAATACAACACAGGTGCCAGTTTTTCCTTCATTGCAAAAACAGACTTCCATTTTGTTCCTCCTCATCAAATTTTCTATTTTAACCTGTATTTACTTGTATTTTGAGCTCCCAAAGAATACATAGTGAATTCAGAAACAAATGGCTATAAACACAGTACAACAGCAGACCAGGTGAAGTATCCCCAAATCAGAGCTAGTGATGGTTGAAGCCAAATGCTCCATTCAGTGGGTTCTTAAGCAAACAGTGTAAGATGGCTGAGAAGGTGACCCACCATCACATGCACAGACTTGATATCGCCAAGATTCGCTGTCAGGAGTCTAGTTTACCAGCTGTTCTGTCTGTTAGCAATGACTACACAGGCAACATGTGGTGCTGGTTACAGGCTGCCTATTTATAGTCTGAGAAGGGAGGACCAAGATTAGTTTTCATTATAGTGACTAATACCAAGGCTGAATGTGAGCCAGACCGGTCCCACTTAGAGGGTCAAACTGCAGTCAAGGTAATTAGTACAGGCACACATGAAGTTTACAAGGCGTGATGCAGCACTATACACACTAAGGAGCTCCAGCCAAGCTAAATGGTACAGCTAAATGACAAGAATGCAGTGCAACACAGAGAGCCTGTGTTAGTGCTGGGTACGGAAAGGTTGTGTTAGCCAGCTTCTGCTCTCAACTCACCAGCCCTCCTTCTCAGTGCCTGGATAGGTGTACATGCTCCGGGGGCCTGGGTGCACTGCACAGCTCGAGTGCTTCTATCTCCAGTGTTAGCTCTGGGTTTGTTCCAAGGCATTTCTTGACTCATGTGAATGTTTCCTTAGAGAAGTGCTGCATTTGTTTCTGTCCTTCAAGGGATTTCCTTCAAGAACAGAGGTTGTCAAGCAACAACAAATTCCTGTGGAATTAGGTGGTTTCACTACATCAGATCCTGATTCACATCAGCTTCTGTGCAGCCAGGTTTTTCCTCCAAGACCACCTTTTAACTGTATATTTGAAGTCTCGGTTGATCCAATACAAGGAGATTTTGGTCCATTTCTGCCCTTATGCAACTTAAGATTGCCATTCACAAAGACTATTTTTTCCCAGTGAAGAAAATTGTAAAATCCAGTGTCAGAGTACAGCTCTTCCCTCTGGCAGAAGAAGAAAGTCTTTGTAGATCAAAGCAAAGTACATCTCTGGTGTCAAGCAGCCCAGCCTCTTCACAGCTTGTGAGTAGTTTCTTATTTAGACCAAATACAGACCAAAGCTCCTATTCTTTAATATAGCCTGAACCCTTTCTCAACACCAAATGCCTGATCTAGTAGCCATTGTAGTAAGCATGACAGTGATGTTCCCTTCCAAAAAGTTTAGATCTGCCATAGCAGATATTTATTTATTTATTTATGTGACAAATGGAGTCCTAAGGAGCCTCTGCTTCGGGCTGCATGATATCACAAGTATTAGAGTGGCCTTCAAAGCTCAAGTAGAGCCTGAGTAAAAATCACCAGCAATCTTCAATGATCAAAGTAATTTATTTATATTTATATTGGAAAGAAATGTCATAACAAGTAATGTGATGTGATGGTTATCATGGTCATCACGAGATAATTACACTCACGCAGGGTTACAAAATATTGTGAAGAAACATTTACTTCTTAACACATAGTGAAATACTTGTCATCTTTGCTTCTTAAGTGTTGATAGAGCTATTATTACGCGTGTATATATTTTTATCTATAAATGATGTTGGCACATTGGTAGGTTGCTATTTGAGCAGGCAGAACAATGTTAAGAATTGTGTTCTCTATTTTTGATATGTTTTGACACTCATTTAATGACTTCACACAACAGCAATGCATTTGGATAATGTGAAAGGTAAGAAGTAAAATTATGGAAAGTGATCGTCAACACTGGTATCATAGTAGTTGTAGTGGTTCTTCACTAACTGCTCCAGCGTGGGTCCTTTCTGCAGGCTGCAGTCCTTCAGGCACAGACTGCCCCAGCACAGGCTTTCGCATGGAGTCGCGGCCATCTTCGGGGGCATCCACCTGCTCCAGCATGGGGTCATCCACAGGCTGCAGGTGGGAACCTGCTCCCCCGCTCACCCCCATGGGCTGCAGGGGGACAGCCTGCCATCTCACCACGAGCTGCAGGGCCATCAGCCTCCTCAGGTGCCCCTCCTCCCCCTCCTTCTTCACTGACCTCGCTATCTGCAGAGGGGTTCCTCTCGCATTCCAATCCCATTCCCCACTGCAGGTTCCCCTTCTTCAATCTGTTCTCCCAAAGGCGCTACCACCGTCACTGATGGGCTTGGCCTTGGCCAGAGGCAGGTCTAACTTGGAGCTGGGGAAGCTTCTAGCAGCTTCTCACAAGAGCCACCCCTGCAGCCCCTCCCCCACTACCAGAAACCCCACCACACAAACCCAAAACAGTAGTGTGTTCGAATTCCAGCCAAGTTTAGTACTCTGCCTCAAGAAAAAAAGCTGCCTCTTGCCACCTAAGATTGTAATCGCAGTTTGCCGCATATGTTGACAGTCCTACAAGATCAAGATTCAAAAAGACCTTTTAAAGGAAAAGAGAGAAGAGGTATTTTCTCCACCTCAGAGATCTTGGACTCTGGAGACATAAGCCATAAGCCATAAACAACTTGGCCAGGGTCATGTATGATAAGAACATCAGAGCCAAGAAATTGAATTTAAAATGACTGAATTATGGCACAGTGCCTTTACCCCAAGTCATCCTTCCATTTCAGATAAAAATCTTCATTGCAAGGGATTCCTTTTGTGTTCTGGAAATTTAGTTTTAGATGTGCATGCTTTTCCCACTTTGTGCCATGCTTTGTAAAATGTCTTAAGGCAGTTTTTCTCTGCAATCTTTTGTTGTAGTATGCCAGCTGAAACATTCCTTTACAAGTCCAAGTTTCTGGATGACTGTTTAGTAGAGCGGCATTTAGCATGGGAAAAACTAGAAAACGAAGGAGGGCAGGTAGGAGGGCAGGAGAGTGGAAGCAAGGAAGGAAGGAAAGAAGTGGAAGGCAGAGAAAGGAAGATATTTGTTTCTTTTTGAGACATCTTTTTCACACTGTGTTTTCTCTTTGAGTTGAAGTAAGTGTTCAGTAAATGTTCTCAGTTTTGTATAAATTGAGTGTAATGCCATGAACAGTAGAACTATGCCAGAATGATGTGCAAGAGGTCAGAATCAAGCTTCCTGTAGATGTAGAGGAGTGTAGGAGTGGTTTGCTTTCACAAACCATTTCACCTGCAAAATACTTTCATTTCAATTTTTGAAGAAGATTGATTTCCTTGCCAT